>BGPR01007560.1:46752-65240 GCA_013235015.1 Araneus ventricosus
ATTTTTTGATGATGATGAAAAGAGTGAAATCGATTTTTTTGTTATTTCTCCAGATAATCAAAAGTTGGCGGCGAAGAAGAAGAAATGATGATATTTTGAACAATCATAGTAATGATTTACCATGTTGCATACCCATTATTCAAGAACGTTGATGAAACAAGTTTTTGTCTCACAATCTCGTCTTATTGAACAGTATGAAACAAAAGTGGGAGGAGTTGATTTATGCAACAGTTTAGCAGCCAATTACAGGATTAGTATCCGTGGAAAAATATAGAAATTCCAATATTTACTAATTAAGTTGATGTAACCTTGACAACTGCGTCGGAAATATTAAGATTGTGTATTACTGAAAGTAAAAAAATCTGTCTTGGATTTTAGACGTGAATTTGAATTATTTCTTTTGCTCACTCCCTTTGAAAGGGAAGTGGATATTTAATATCCAGTTATAGATAAACAACAGTTCAATTCAAAAGCCATTATATGTCGAAGATGATAAATAGTGTTCTGTATTTTCTTGCCATTCAAAAAGACATTTCAAAGTCTCAATAGCACTAGCTTATTCTAGGCTATTCTAATTTCCGCGCATTGGTGAAAGTGGGTAATCTCCCCGTCAAAGTTGAACTGTAACACTGAAGACCTCACATCTATTTGAAGCTGGTACAATAAATAATCCAGGGTCATTTCCTTTGAACACTGGATGAGTGTCCGCTGAATTCGGACGTTGTATTGGGATTAGACGACACTGGACGGTCGTTATACCGGAAGTAAAATAACATAGTGTATAGGGAAACACAGTTGGAGATTTTATCACTGGTCTTCATAATGTGTGGTCGTTATAACGAGCGTCGACTCTATCATCAACTAAATGTTCCAGACCCAACAACTATTGTATAGCAACGGATTCGAAAACCCTCCGCGCTTTTGTACATTCGCCGAGTGGAGTTATTTTCATCAAAATAGGGGGGAAATGAAGAATGGAAGGGTGATGTTTACATTTTAGGGAGCGTGATCAAACAAATAACTCCGGAAATGCGCTCATATGACTCATTGCCTGACACCCTTTTCCGGTGTAAAATCGCCCGAAAGTGGTAGTCTCGGAATCCGTTGCTGAACAGTAATTGCTTTAGTGTGTTTTGAATAAAACTGATACAGTGAAACATCTTAAACAGATAAAACTGCTCGAACTGCTTTTATGGTATATGTTATTCATTTTTTGTCGATATTTCTCATTTTTAATTCTCTACATTTCTGGAAATTGTAAATTTTGTTTTTCAATAAACTGGTTCGGGCGTTTGCTTATGGGGCCGTCGGCTCTGGTGTTCGTGCTTTATCCATCTTTAGCCCATTTAAAACCCATGAGATGACTCTAGTTGTCACAGGCATCGGGGGTCAAGGTGGCGTTAAGTCAGATGACGAGAGCGACACTTGATGAATACATGTTTACAAACATATAAAGTTGTTACTCGACAGTCAAATCGATTAGATTGCCAATAAAACACATTAATGAAACTGGCTATCTCTAAATGTTTACTCGATAACGAAACTGAAATTAAAAAACTTTTGATAATTTCTTTAAATATCATATCTCATTTTCTTATCTTCTGTTAGTAAATATAACCATTCTATCTGAGTTTGAATCTGTTTTTTAACTGATATAAGCTAATCTGTGAATTTTAAAAGTTAAAAAGAATTTCAAGTTTCTTTATCTGGATGATTACATAACTAGGCACGATAGGATAAAAGCGCGGCACCAGGAAGCGATTTCAAGTTCAAGGTTGAGGATATGCCTTAAAGAAGAGAAATTACATCCTTAAAGTTCTATAATTTTGAAACATTTTTAACATTTCAAAATTTGTTTTCTTATTATATTATATACTTTTATTTAACTTGGTTTGCTACAAATTTCTGCAGGCCGCGGTAGCCTAGCGGTAAGGTGCCGGTCACGGAGCCGAAGTGTTCCAAGATCGAAACCCTATTCCACTGAAGATCCGTCGTGTATTGGGCCTGTTGCATTTTAACTCTCTAATCCCGAGTCGAAATTTTCTTCTAACTCCTTTGAAACCGAGACTTTTTGGGTGGAAACGACATGAATTTGACTCTTCCAATCTGGGTGGTTATTTTCCCCACTACCACCCCCTGCTTTAACCTTCCCTTAATGTGCACTGTAATGGGCTGTGGTTGGAAAGGATTATTGGACTCCTTACAGTGCTTAACCTCCCCTCCCTTCAAAAGAAGCCAAAAGCCTCAGACCAGCCTTCGTCGCTGTTAAGGGGGAAGTTTTAGACCGCCTGGGACCACCTCGCTAGGTATGAGCAGGGGTCAAACGTCCTCCCGCGGTAGTGTGGTACGGATTTTTGGAGAGGGTTTGCCAGCTCAGGTGTCGTCCTCGTCATCTGACTGAGGTTCAAAATTACGAGGTCCGCCCCAAAATAGCCCTCGCGTTGCTTCAAAACGGGACGTCAATGTTACTAAACTAAACTAGAACAAAGATTAGCTAACAAACTGGCATACATCAAGAAAAGACAACTAGCCAAAAAGGGGTACAATTAAAAGCTAAAGGAGGACAGTGCATCCAGAGCGCGCAAAATGCTGTTGCAAGAGTAGACAAAAAAAATTCCTTTTAGGACAAGAAAAACAAAGTAACCCTTAAATTTAATTTTTTTTAAATAATGTAACTGAAATAGCAAACAGGAGAAAGTCAAGTCTAAAATAGTAACAAAAATTAATAAGAGGAGAATCAGGCAGATGGACTTTCTGAAGGTGCACCCCTGCTCGGATTCTAAATTTAACAAAATTTATATATTTTTCTGTTGAGATACCGACATTTATTTGAATAGTGGATTCTCTGTGAACCGGAATATCCCAGATTGAAGGAAAAGGAAAAAACATATGATCAAAATACAGCGATTATGCCTTTTTAGTTTTTGTTGTTTTATTGTGTAAACTAAATTAAGCTTCCCCAGATAGCACGTAAGTTTGAAGCAAGTTTGATTTTGACTTGATATTGCCTTGTCATAGCAAATTTGACGCGTCCAACTTGACGCGAACTTGTGGCAAGTTCACCGTGACAACTAGCGCCACCCTCTCTTGCAAAACCCATTTGCTACAATTTCGCCTCGCTTGCATTGCAAGCTTGCAGCAAATTTGCAAAACAAGCGTGATGCAAAGATAGCACAAAGAGATAATTATCTTTGTCTCTGTTTAAAAAAACATCCGATTTTTTATAGCATCTCCTAGACCGTGTCTTCCTTTTATTAATTCAATAAACCTATGATAATTTGTAAAAAAAACTAACTTTTTTATAAAAAAAATTTTGAAACATTTTCCATCTTTTTACTAAATATAGCATTCGCACTTTAAAGAAAACTATATCGCCTTTTTCTGAATGTTGAAATTTTAGCGTTTATAAACAAAATTAAACCGAAAAAACAGTCAATATTTGTTGAAAAATAAACTTATACATTTTGTCCCATTTTAAAGTAATTACTTTTGAACTCGAATTTCATAATTTATTTACTAACAAAAAGTAGTTATTAGCTCTCTCGAAAATCGCTCTCTCTTTGACTTCAAATCATATTCGCAACTCAAGAAATTAACGAAATCAAGAAAATAGTTTAAAATGAATCGTATGCGAATCGAATCGAACGATGTATTAGCGAAATCTATCTTCTCCTCTTAGAGTTTAACTGGCCGAATGGTTTGAGCGCCCGCTTCCCGAGCGCTAGGTCGCGAGTTCTATCCTAGGTTGTGTTCGTACTCTGTTTTTGCTATAGTTTGCAATGCAAGCTTGCTGCAAGTTCGTCCTATGGTGACTTCGAGGCTTGCGTTAACTTGCTGCAAGCTTGTTTCACAATTGCACACTTGTCGTGACAAATTTGCATGAAGCTTGCAGATTTGCAGTGCAAGTCTCTGCAAATTTGCTGCAAACTAAAATTGCTATCTGGGATATGTTTCTGAAGATGGAATATTGCAACTGACTTTCACTCGCTTCCTGACATGCTAGAGTTCTGAAATTTTGGGTACTTGTATATTCTCAATGATATTACACTATATTAATAAATTTGGAAACTAATTATCAATTAATTTATTAATTGGATTAAATTTTGATTCCATAAAATCCATCTGCGAGGCATCATCTGGTAGCGAATTTGAGAAAAAATTTTTTTTCAAGAGTCCTTAATAATTATTATTTAACTAATTATCAATAATTGTTTAACTAATTATCAATAATTGTTTAACTGATTATCAATGAAAATGAAAAAGTAGAAAATATTTAAAAACAAAACACTATATACTTTTTAGAACAATAATGAAAGTATATTTGTAAATATCGTTCTGATTAAATTTTAAATAAGTGAGGTTATTTATTTATCAGGATTCAAACATTGAAACAAGAGGGGTTATTTTTTGTTCCTGTTTAGATATTGTAATTTTCTCCAATAACGAAGTATACAACCAGAAAGTATCGCAATCATAAAAAAGTCCACCTCGAGGATTTAATAAATCTCCAAGTCTTAGATCTTCCTCAATATACACTATTAAAATTCGACACGTATGTATGTATGTATGTATGTGAGGCTATCTTCCCTCGAACTGCTGAACGGAGAAGAGAGCGGAATGTACCAAAAGACGGGGAATAATCCAAGGAATCCATTTTGGCCATTTAAATTCCGAAATTTTAATTAGTATAAAAGATATTATTTAAAAACTAATTTACAACAATACTTTTCGATGTTGCAGCTCGATTCAAATCGTTTTTATTGTCTAAACAAATATTTAATTGCGTGTTTCTCTTTCATTGTTGAAAGTAGCAACAATGCAATATGGATCCCTCCACAATGCAATATAGATGGCGTTGTGTGCTGGTTTTGGTAATTGATACAAAGAAACAAAGAAAGCAATATCGTTCAAATAGGGTTTTTACTAAAAATGTTTTTTTCAGTGAGATTTAACTTTGAGATTTCATGTATGTAGTGCATCTTGCTTAATGTATTTATAAACTGGACGCTAGAATATGGAAAAATATGTATCCCCAGTAACGCTGGTTTATCTTAGCGTTTGTGACACATGACCTCACTTCTTCTCTCCACCATGGAATGACACATTATTCGATATAGCCCGTGCAACGCCGGGCCATGAAGCTAGTCTTAAAAGAATGTTTGGAGAATTAATATGTTTTGCTAAAGATGAATAATTTTTATTTCCAGTAATGATTACCTTTAGTTAAATGTTACTATCGTAAAATAATAAAAATATTTTTAAAAACTTGGTTTTATTAGTGCACTAAGAGGAAGAAAGTAGAGTTTATTTTTATCAAAAATACACAGGCCAAAACAAAATCGTAGAAGCTTAAGTCACTGATAGAAATATTTGAAGTAGAATTGTAATCACATTTATAACACAACTTATTTTTTAAAGGGTATTTAGGAGTATTTTCGAGGCTTGATTTCTTTGTATTAATATTTTCAGAGCCACCGGTTTTAAGATATTTTATTTACCTCCATATTTTTGAGTAAAAAAAATCAGTTTTTAATTTTCGGTTCAATAACAAAAGCATGCTTTTCAAACTTTTTATTATTTTTTTTTATGTGCTGATTTTTAATCTTTAATCTATTTCTTAATTCATTACCACATATATGATGAAATCTCAAAATCAATTTTTTCTGAAATTCACCACAAGATATTGCCTTTTGCATGGAGTTAAATTAGTGAAACCGGTTAATCTATCTCTAATTAAAATTAGAGATAGATTAACTGGTACTTCAGTTCTGAAAATATTAAAATATTTTAACGTGTATTGTGAAAATTAAGTTCTGAAAATGATAACAAATTGTAATGTGATCAGTCTCGTACAATTCTACAGTAATGCAGATTTTCAGTATATTAAGAAATGATTGAAAAATCAATTAAAAATTCAATTATTATAAGCATGAAATAAACCATCTCTATTTAAATATTAATGCAAGCGAATGTGCCTGCGAACCTGTGTGTTGACACTCTACATGGACTAGTTAGATCCGAAGTTACCAAGTCAGTTAGAAATATGCTTTCAAGGGTGGGTATTTCAAATCGAAAGGATTTTTGTGAGCTTTTCATTAAAATTTTAATAAATTAAAAATTAAGCGAAATTGTCTAGATTTTTAATGATATCTTCCGAAAATATTATCGCATAAAATTTATTTTTAAGAAGTCTTTAAACCCAAAACGTTATCTTTTTAATGATACCACAAAAATGACGTGCAATATTTTCTCTTATTTCAATATAATGTTAAAAACATTTTTTCATATGACTTGCAACAATTCTTTTCATTTTCGTGATGAAATTATACCGAATTTCACTATTTCGTCAAATCATATGTATTTTTTTTCCACTGTTAAACTTATGGTTAACAATGTTTGTCTTTTTTTATAAAATAACTCACTCTATCAGATTTTCACATTCCTCAAGATTGAAGTTGTAGACTTTTAGGAATATGTTTTTCAATTCGAACTTATAAAATGAAGAAGATTTTATTTGAATGAAATATGTTTTCGAACCAGCTTCGAATTAATATTTTTATAACATATATTTGCTTTTAATATTTATTTTTTTGGTTTGCTTTGAAAATACATATTTTTAGTTTCATTATTATTTCGCAGATAATATTTCTTCCATTTTTAAGCATCAAAAAATAAGAAAGTATGGTAAAACATTTTATTTTTTAAAAAATTGAGATTTGAAAATTCTGACATTTAGTTGCTTCTTTGATGATTTTTTAAATACTTTTCTTCAAAATATTCATTTCTGCAACTCTAGTTTTATTATCAAATTATTCCTTTTTACTTTCAAGAGCATCATATTATACTTCCATGCAATATATATATATTACATTTTGTAAATTTGTTTACAAGCTAATTTTTTGATGTCAATTACGATCATGTATCCTTATTTAACTCAAGACATTAAACATAAAAATACTTTTATTTTAAAAGCATTCTTAGAAACAGGTAAATCATTTTCGAATAAATTTCACTTATCATTATACCGATAATGTCAGCCTCATATAATAATAATAATAAAGAGCAATTTTTAAATAGTTATGCTTTCCATATCAACATCTGAGCAGACAGGATTACCAATAATCCGGCTATCCTTACATAAAAGGCTGTAAAAACAAAGCGAAATAAACCATAAAATGCATTTTTAAGAAAATCATTTGTCATTATGCCTTAATAAAAGGAAAGACAGTTATATGAATAATTCAAATCATCACAGAACAATCAAGAGTTAATACTTCACTTTCTTTTTAGTTTCTAGTTTGCAATAAACCTATTTCAAATGACTTCGCGAACATTTTAATGAGCATAAACCATTAAAATTTGAGGGTTATTATACAAACAAACTAATGTATTTACGACAATTTATCCAGAAAAATATTACTTTCCAACTAGGTGTTCTTCTGTAAATGGCTCTTTAAGATATTATAAAATTACTCTGTTATTTTTAAAAAATGATATCTACCTTCTATCCATGTGCTTTGTGGGCAAACAATTTATATCTTTAAAAATATTAATCTTAGTTTTTAATAAACCTATTTCTAATGACTTCGCGTACATTTTAATGAGCATAAATCATTAAAGTTTCAGGGTTATTATACAAACAAACTAATGAATTTACGACAAATTATCCAGAGAAAATATTATTTTCCTACTTTCTTACTAGGTGTCCTTCTGCAAATGGCTTTTTAAGATATTATAAAATTGCTTTGTTATTTTAAAAAAATGATATCTTACTTCAATTCACGTGCTTTGTGCGTGAAAAAATATATCTTTAAAAATATTAATCTTATCTTCGAAAAAAATCACTCGAGATGTAATCTGACTGGTCGCTAGTGAAGGATTGATAGACTAAAGGCTAAAATCCCGTTCAAACATAGGAATTTAAAAACAAATTTCTTGAATAAATAACGTTACACGAGATCAGCTTAACAAAGAGATAAATAAGATTATGAATGCATGCTCTCTATTGACATCAAGGGAACCTTTGGCAACTTGCAACATCGAACCATACTTAAGAGTTTGGACGCCAATGCTTGCTCAAGTAACATAAATAGACTCTTTCACAGCCTTCTTCAAAATAGGAAAGTGACACTACTGAACCCACAAGGTAGGTCCGCAAAGGATCAAAAGCAAGGCTGCCCTCAAGGTTCGTGCTGTGGCCCGGCCCTGTGGAACCTCGTAGCCAACGAAATACTCAATCACGTCTGGCCACATAACGTTCATATACAAGCCTTCGCAGATGATTTTGTGCTGGTCATTAAATCGGATACAAATAGAAGCCTTGTAGAAGACACGCAAAATGCAATAACCCAATTCAGCTCCTGGTGCTCAGAAAATGAACTTGCCATTTCAACAGAAGAAACAAATTATATCTTATTCAGCAAAATGGTAAGAAGTCCCAAGATCACATGGAACGGGTATAAAATAAATAGTTAAATCTTTTAAGTACCTAGGGATACACGTTGATGATCGACTCGACTGGCTGGAGCACATTAATAAGAAAGGAGAGAAAGCCATCAAAATGCAGCAAAACCTCAAAAGAATCGCAGGTGGCAATTGGGGATCTCTCAAATACACAGATGGACTCTCTATAAAACGGATATTGAAAGAATGCTGGCCCACGGATCTTCAGCTTGGTGTCTAAATCCAACATTCAAAATAAAGAGGAAACTTTCTTCGATTCAAAGGCCATTCCTACTCCATATATCGGGAGCTTATCGCACCACCCCAACGGCAGCATTACAAACTATACTCGGCATCGCACCCCTACATATGCAATTACAGTTCGAAGCCAGGTTTACATCAATGTATCGCCTAAGAATCACTCTTCCCCCTATCATTACAGATTCCCAACCGCATGATCTGGAGATGAAGGCAACAGGCTGGTCCACTTATCCTTCAGAACATCTCAAACCGAGCCATATCTCTTTTGAAGACGGTAAAGCATGTATAGACCGAAAAGACATTATAAATATTTTCAGAGATGGCTCGAAAACCGAACACGGAGTTGGAGCTGCCTTCTGCGTCTTGACTAATGACATCTGGGCCTACCAGTGGTCTGCTAAACTCAACGACAACAGCACCGTATTTCAAGCTGAACTCACTGCACTTCATAAAGCAGTAATATCGGCATCTCATCTGCCAAAACACAATACCTCTAAAATACTTGTAGACAATAGATTAAGTATCATGGCATTTTCCAATTCAAAGAGCATAAACGAAACAGCAAGAAAAATTTTCAAAATCCTCCTTTCAAATCCAAGAATAAATGTCTCTTGGGTTAAAGCGCATGCAGGCAATATAGGCAATGAGAGAACAGACCAACTGGCAAAAGACGCAACACAACATGGGCAACCCTATTCACATACTAAGCTTCCTAAACCGGACATAAAAGGTCTCCTCCGGAAGAGGATGCTTGAGGAGTGGCAAACCTCATGGAAGAATGACGATATAGGCAGGAAAATCTATAACATCATGCCCTCAGTTAGTCTCCGTCCCACTAACTGGATTAGAGAGGATGTTATCTTCTTCTCTCAACATGGACCTTTCCCTGCCTACCTCAAAAGGTTTCACCTGTCTGACAACGATTATTGCAGCTGTGGTGGAATTGGCACGGCACTTCACTATGCCACGGAGTGTATTTATACAGTGTCTTGGCATATGAGGAAGCCAGCGCCAAACTTCGAACAAGAATGGCTGAAAAAGGTCGCCAATAACCTCGTCTCCAGACAGAAAATTCGTGGGATTACAAATTCATTAGGGAAAACAGACATCTTTTCCGGCCTCCCTAGCCTTCAACTTCCCATCGAGCTGAACTAAGTAGCTCAATTACCGGACATTCCCCCTTCAAATAAAAGAAAGGTATTTCAACATATAAAGAAAAGAAGACTATTACGAAGTAATCGTGTAAAAATGAAAATGCCTATGCTGTACATGGTGTATATATTTCTTTCATTTTGTTTTTCTTTTTCTTAAATAAAATTCCCGTGTCTTGCCCATCAAACCGTTCAGTGACCGGTCTGGTCACGGGTACGGGGGTCAGGAACGGCGTTCCGTTCTGTCTTCTTGCATTTTAAAAGATACGGAGTGAAAAGAAAATAAGCGGACAGACGTTTTAAAATATTTAATTTCTTACAATTTTGGTTTAATCACATTCAACTTGCTCCCTTCTGAGATACCTACAAACCCACATAGGAATTTTCTCTGTCTTAAGCTTTCAGGTGGTTTTCTGACAGTTCTTTCATCACCTCTGCCGCTTTTGTCTTTACTGTATCTGCAGTTTGGAATTTAGCTCCCTTTAGCTCGAACACGACCATATCTATTTCTACTACTAATCTAAGAGAATGTGTGTCAGTGCGTCTACAGGTACTTCACAGGAAAGAACTTTGGTCCGCCCTAGCGATTCTCTTAGAAATGTCAATTTCAATTTCAAATAAAAATTTAAAAGATTCAATTAAAAATTAAGCAATGTCCTTCCTGAAAAACTATTACACAAAAAGAATTTTAAAACCACCTACAACATCAAAAATTAGCTTTTCGTCTTCTGATATCAATTTAATTGGTTTGCAATTTCAAAATAATTTTATAGCTATTATTAATAATTATAATTAATTAACAACAACAACTAATAACAAAATATTATTTCAAAAACAAATTTAGGCAATATTTGCATTCCATTACTGAATTGGAATTAAAATCGTGTTCACGGTTTCTCCAAATGCCAATCATATGTTTTTCTCTTCTATTGTTGGAATCTAAGGAATGAAGATTCTATTTACTTTTTCATATTCTTTGGAAATGTCGTTATGGAATTTTAATTTCTTATCATATTTCAACCATTATTTGTGAAATCTATTTAAAAATAAAACCCTCTAAGATATTAAATAATATATCCTGTATGTTGATAGATTATTTTGGCTATTCTTTAATTAACATGTTTAAATCCAAATATCATGATATTAGAGGCCCTTACATAATACAAGTAAAATTTTCCTCATCATTTTGATGTCGGAATCAATTGCGCATTTCATATGAGTAATAAGATTAGTTTAGTTATATTAACATCCAGTTTTGAAGCAACATAAGAACTATTTTAGGACTGACCTCGTGATTTTGAACCACGGTGAAATGACGAGGACCACACCTTATCTGACACACCCCTCTCTGTACTCTCGCACGGCACCAACGAGAGGCCTCAACATAAGATTTAACTTGCAACAGGCGCAATACACATTACGGATCTTCAGTGGAAGCCCCGGTCCGTGGCCCCCCATATGAGAAATAAAATAGCGAAATTACAATGTGTGATTAGGTGTAGTGGATAGTTACCTTTGCATGCAAATGTGACGTCATGCACCATTTTGTGAGATTTGCCCACATTTAATACAGACCAATAAGCCTAGTGATGAAACATATTTTAAATTTCTTCCGTCTAAATTATTTTGCTTATGAGTGTTCTTGTTCACATGGTTCAGCGGTGACCTAGTAATAAGATCTTCGATGGAGGCAGGAGGGTTCCAGGTTCGAAACTCGATTCCACTGAAGACCCGCCGTGTAAGATCCGTCCTAAAAACGCAGTCGTGTTGCTTCTAGACGGGACGTTAATATATTTAAACTAAATTAACTTTTTCACCCGCTCTCGGACGGAAAGTCATGCAGACGGATTTTCTTTCCATAGAATTCATCTAACATATGATACAAATCAGCAGCTGCATCAAAACAAATTTTATCCGTTTTGATTTTTCGTATTCGCAGATAGACAAGACGTAACAAAAGATAGATTAACAAACATTCGCAGATAGACAAAACGCAACAAAGAAAACCATTTGTCATTATGCCTTAATAAAAGGATCCATTATCCAGAGAAAATATTACTTTCCTACTTTCTTACTAGGTGTCCTTCTGCAAATGGCTTTTTAAGATATTATAAAATTTCTTTGTTATTTTTAAAAAAATGATATCTTACTTCAATTCACGTGCTTTGCGCGTGATAAAATGTATCTTTAAAAATATTAATCTTATCTTCGAAAACAAAATCACTCGAGATGAAATCTGACTGGTCGCTAGTTGAGAACTGATAGACTAAAGGCTAAAATCCCGTTCAAACATAGGAATTTAAAAATAAAAATCTAGAAGAATTAGCGTTACACGAGGTCAGCTTAACAAAGAGATAAATAAGATTATGAATGCAAATAACACACTCTCTTCTTGCATTTTAAAACATAAGGCGTGAAAAGAAAATAGGCGGACTGATGTTTGAAAATTTTTAATTTCTTACAATTTTGGTACATTCAACTTGCTCCCTTCTGAGATACTTACCGAACCACGTAGGAATTTTCGCTGTCTTAAGCTTTCAGGTGGCTTTCTGACAGTTCTTTCATCACCTCTGCGGCTTTTGTCTTTACTGTATCTACAGTTTGGTATTTAGCTCCTTTTAGCTCTAACATGACCATATCTATTTCTAGTACTAATATAAGAGAATGTGTGTTCGTGTGTTTACTGGTACTTCACAGGAAAGAAATTTGGTCCGCCATAGCGATTCTTTCCGAAATGTCAATTTCGATTTTAATTTCAAATAAAAATTAAAAAATTTTAATTAAAAACTATGCAAAACTTTGGCCTTGAAAACTTCCTGAAATACTATTACACAAGAAGGATGTTAAAACCAGCTTCTGCTTCAAAAATTAGCTTTTAGTCTTCTGATATCAATCTAATTGGTTTGCAATTTCAAAATAATCTTATAGCTATTATTATTAATTATAATTTATTAACAATAACTAATAACAAAATATTTTTTCCAAAACAACGCAATGTTTTCATCCAATTACTGAATTGGAATTAAAATCGCTTTCACTGTTTCTACAAATGTCAATCGTATGTTTCTCATTCATTGTTGGAAGCTGAGGAATGATGATTATATTTATTTTTCAAACTAGAAACTCACCCGTCATGGTATGACGGGTGCAAATTGCCTCTTCATTCGAGAGATTTCCCGTCAAATCTGACGTGTTAAATAGATATATATGCGAGAGAAATGTTGAACATTGATTGAAAACAAATAAAATAAATATATTTTTTATAACAGGAAATATATATTTTTTATTTACAAATTATTTACATATTTCTTCATTCAGAAAAACTCTTGGCCATAAAAAAATCTATAAAATCTGGTCGATATAGTCTAGATAGATAGAAAATCTAGTCTCAAAACAAAACACAACTCTGCTTGTCAAACGTTGCCAAAACATATTATCAAATTATATCATCGCGATTGCAGTAAATAATGAGATGCATCATGGCGTCCAAACTATATCACGCGCATGATATACCAGTGACGTACTTTACTACTTTCTATTGAAAAACGGAAATTAATTTGAAATATAGGATTAATATAATTTAAAATTTCTCTTGAACTATTGATCATGGCGAGATAAATTTTATATCAATCGATAGCAAATTTTATTTCGCTTCTTTAGAGCTATTCAATTTCAAATTAGAGCGACAATTACTTTTATAAATTTTAAATTACTGAAATTTAGGTTCTCTAACAATGAAATAATTCTGTTGAATGTCTCGCAGTGCTATGGCTCGAGTTTTATTGTTGTTGACGTCAGAGGGTTACCGAGAGACATATCTGGGCTATTATATTAGTAATTCTTTGGAAATGTCGTTATGGAATTTTAATTTCTTATTATATTTCCTCCATTATTTGTGAAATCTATTTAATAATAAAACCCTCTAAGATCTTAAATAGTATACCCTGTATGCTGAAAGATTAATTTGGTTATTCTTTAATTAACATGTTTAAATCCAAATATCATGATATTAGAGGCCCTTACATAATACAAGTAAAATTTTCCACATCATTTTAATGTCGGAATCAATTGCGCATTTCATATGAGAAATGAGTTTAGTTTAGTTATATTAACCGCCCGTTTTGAAGCAATATAAAGACTATTTTAGCACAGACCTCGTAATTTTGAACCACGGTCAGGTGATGAGGACGACAACTTAGCTGGCACACACCTCTCCAAATTCTCGCACGACACCAACGGGACGCCGCAACGTAAGATTTAACTTGCAACAGGCGCAATACACATGACGGATCTTCAGTGGAATCTGGTTCAGAGCCTGGAACCCTCCGGCCCGTGGCCCCGAGCCGTAACCCCCCCATATGAGAAATAAAAAAGCGAAATTATAATGTGTGATTAGGTGTAGTGGACAGTTACCTTTGCATGCAAATGTGGCGTCATGCACCATTTTGTGAGATTTGCCCACATTTAATACAGACCAATAAGCCTAATGATGAAACATATTTCAAATTTCTTCCGTCTAACTTATTTTGTTTATGAGTGTTCTTGTTCGCATGGTGCCGCGGTTACCTAGTACTAAGATCTTCGATGGAGGCTGGAGGGTTCCAGGTTCGAAACCGGATTCCACTGAAGACCCGCCGTGTATGATCCGTCCTAAAATATCAGTCATGTTGCTTCTAAACGGGACGTTAATATAATTAAACTAAATTAACTTTTCACCTGCTCTCGGACGGAAAGACATACAGACGGATTTTCTTTCCATAGAATTTATCCAACATATGATACAAATTAGCAGCTACCTCAAAACAAATTTTAACCGTTTTGATTTTTCGTATTCGCAGATAGACAAAACGTAACAAAAGATAGATGAACAAACATTCGCAGATAGACAAAACGTAAAAAAAGATAGATTAACAAACATTCGCAGATGGACAAATCGCAACAAAAGATAGATTAACAAACATTCACTTATAGACAAAACGTAACATAAGATACATTAATAAACATTGACAGATAGAGAAAACGTAACAAAAGGTAGATTAACAAACATTCAGAGACAGACAAAACGTGGAAAAAGGTAGATTAACAAATATTCACAGATAGACAAAACGGATAGATAGAATTTCAAAACTGTTTTTCTTCAGACTCAGGGAGATCGAAGAATGAAGATTCATCAAAAATTCGAGGTCGACTTATTTGACAATCATGATATCTTCTCTTTATATACTTTCAATACGGGAAAATGAATAGGTGTTATTATAAAATAATAATATATCTTATTTCTGTTACCAAATTCCAGTCGATAATTTACGTTTATTCTTCCGAATGGCGTGATTTAATTCACCTTGCTAATGGCCATCTTTATTATAACTGGCCAGACATGTATTGATGGAAATGTGAATACGGATCATTATGATAATAATATTATGCTAACTGTACAGTATTAATTAGTAATCAGCCATACATCACCAATTGAACATTCTAGAGCTTTTAAATACAGTCTTTAATGATAGGACCAAATTTCCCATAGTGCCAACCAAGGACATGGCCTAGGGCTCAGCCGTCGCGGGGGAGCATATGCGGAAGAAATAACAACCAAATATCTACAAACTTTTCGGTATTATTTTGAAAAGGCATATAAAATGTTTGTGAAATTTACATTCGTTATCTATATGCAGTGTGCCCGCTAAAGTCCTTTGTCACCCCAATATTTTCTAAACGGCAAGAGCTATAGTCATCAAAGTGGGATCTAGGTATAGTAAAGTTGCCATGCGCTTAGCAAGAAAATCTCTCACATCGCCACCTGGCGGCAAAATTCGGAGTTAGCGTTCTTATCTCGAAAAAGGTAAGAAATACCGCAAAAAAGACAATTACAAAGTTTTTAAGCATCATCGATTTATTTTTCAAAAAACACCTTGCACACATAAATGATACAAATGAAAAGCACAAAACGCACATTTGTTTGATCGCGGTGAACAAAATTGCACTTGCCGGAAATGAGGGTCATCTATCTGTCATGCTCAAAATGGTGTCCTTCAGCAACAATACACATCTGGACACGGGACTGAACTTCCCGGTGCACACTGTACAACATGGCAGGTGACACGCTGGAAAAAGCATCCGTAATACGGTTTCGAAGTTCCTGCAATGTTGATGGAGGGGTTGCATACACTTGCTGTTTGATGTATCCCCACAGAAAAAAGTCCAATGGGTTCAGGTCAGATGAACGTGGAGGCCATTCTACGCAACCATCATAACAGATGACTTGTTGCTGGAATGTGTCCCGAAAGTACTGTTGGACACGTTATACCTTGTGCGGAGGGGCGCCGTCGTGTTGGAACCATACATTCCGGAGGTTACTCAACGGCAGATCCTTTAGAAAATCGAATATTACGTCTTTCCTTTTCTCTTTTCTTCCGCGTTACGTCGCGTTACAATTTTGGGAGTTGCGAACCAAACAAATATGCATTTAACGCCTTTTTTTTAACATTACTGTACGGAAGGTGTCTTCTCTTACTAAAACGATGATGCTGAACAACTTTATAATTGACTTTTTTCCCGTATATTGTACCGTGTTTGAGATAAGAACGCTAACTCCGTATTTTGCCGCCAGGTGGCGCTATAAGCGGTATTCTTGCGTAGCGCATGACAACTTTACTATACCTAGACCCCACTTTTATGACTAAAACTCTTGCCGTTCAGAAATTATTGGGGTGATAACGGACTTCATCGGGCACACTGTATATAAAAGAGGAAAGCATGTGTCTCTTCTTCATGGCCGCACCGTTCCACATCGTTAGACTTACGACGATCAAATTTGGCGCAATGATGGATTAGCACAAGCGAGAGCTAACGCCTTAAAAATTATTTTAAAATTCGAATTAGAATTTTAGTTATTTAATTAAAGAACTAAAATTAAGCTATTTTTAGATGTTTTTCGAAAATAACTTCTGAAATACTTATGATGCAAAAATTATTTTTACATCACCTTAAAGAGCAAAAAATTATCTTTCTAAGGATACCAATTTAATTGTTCTCAAAATTCATTTCAATTTCAATTTACAACAATGCTTTTAGTGTTATAAGACAAAATTCGAACTAATATATTTTTTCATCAAATCCTTTATTCACGTGTTTTTACAACTGTTAAAACTAAGGAAATATTGCTTTTTTAGGTAAAGGCTTCCGCTGTTATTTCGAAGCATGCACATAACTTCCGTTTTTATTTCGTAGCTTTTAATATGCATTCAAATATCCTATGACGTTAGTTTAGTTACTACGCGATGCGAGTTTCAGTTTGACTTTATTTATAGCATTAATAGAGAGTATTTATATTTATATTTTATTACCCTAACTGAGGTTAAAAATATTCTTTTTGTTCGAGCATTCTTCTTCAGCGAAATTCTTTCGAGTGAGAATTGTTCTCGAGCGATTTTGACTTTCTTTATCTGATTTATGAAACATTTTATTAATAAGCTTCGCAATAACCAAGTTATACAGTATAAGTATATTTAAACATTATAAAACTGTATTAGTTATTTAACTATATATTGTTTTAAATAAATGTGTGTGTTCTTTTTCGAATTTTTCTCGCATTTTATTCAAACCGTGCTGTTATAAGGTGATAAAAAGGCTATATTTGAAAATTGTTATTCAAAAAGAAAGGATTCAAAGAAGATTTACATTTGTTGGGCAAAGTTTGTGACATTATTTTTAGGGAAAAAAACAGGAGGCTGGTATATGAAAAATATGGATCCCGAGAAATGCTGGATTTTCAGCTAGTATAAAATATATTGAAAGATGCGTTTTTCTTCTTCTGTGGGATGATGTATTTCGCTAGGTAATTCGTTGACAATGATTAACCCATTAAGCGCCAGAACTATATGGGATGATTCCCATATATTTTATAGTCACAAACTATGGGGATGAATTTTTTACTATACGAATAATTTTAATTGTTGATTTGAACCTATATAACATTAATTTATAGTAAAATTGGCGGAGATCGTCTTAGCTTTTGAAAAATCGAGTATTGCGTTAACGCAACGTCAGCGGAATAGGAGTACGGATTTTAAGGGAGTTTAATTGAACATATGAGGAAATATCTTAGAGTTGAAAGCTGGAAAACTATTACAGTTTTGATGTGTTTAGTAAAGCTATAAATCACTTAACAGGTGATTAATTTATTATCTAATGTTAAGATATTTTTCTTTTAAAAATAACTGATTATTTGCAGTAAATAGTCTCTAGAACGAAAAGTTTACTACAATCATAAAGTAGACTTCATTACAAACTTTGCATCGATAAACAGTCAGACTATGCTTGTAATGCAGTCTACTGTTTGCTTCTCACTTGATATTAAAAAAAACCCATCTTCTCCATATAAAGGCTTTTGAATACTATACATACTAGGTCTTCCTGTTGCTTATCTATAACTGGATATTAAATATCCACTTCCCTTTCAAAGGGAGTGGGCGAGAAAAATAATGCAAATTCACATCTAAAATCCAAGAGGAATTTTTTTGGTAGATTCCTATTTGGAAGTCTACCTATTGCAATGGTTCTCATGACACGACTTTCGGAAAATTTCTGCAGATCTTCACCGACCATGACGTCTAGAACCCAAAACCACCCTTC
>BGPR01007561.1:0-48005 GCA_013235015.1 Araneus ventricosus
AAAATTACTAGAGATAATCAAATTAAGAAAAAAAGTAATGTTGGTTTTCATTATCTTCTTAAAGATTTTATACTGAATTTCTTCGCATTCTATTTTAGATTTTATAAAGTTAACGACCTTTTAAATAACTTCTTTCATAAAATACTCACGTAATGGTTGACCCAGCCTTCAGGAAATAATAATAAATATTTGAGGTACAAAGGTTCTTGTAAATTTCTTTATGTAAGGTTTTAACCGAATGGTATGATTTTTATATTCAGCAGCAATGAGAAGCTGAACAATAAAAAATAAATTAAATATTCTAAAGGAAATTTTTCCACTGGATTCACTATGGTGACGAGTTTGTTTGTTTATTTGCGGTAAAGCAGTATTCTTGTTTTACCCATCACCTTCCATCCAGATAATGTTAACCCACAGAATTTTCAAAGCAACACTCTGTTTGAAGATATCATCTTTTAAACGATTTTATGTTTAAGTGATACGAAATATTAAATTTCATGTTACTGTAATATTGTAGCTTCCCTACTTACTCTAAAATAAGAGCCTAATTTTGTGGAAAGGTTAGTTATACTATACCTTATCGCTCTTTTTCGCGCTCAAGAAAGAACCGATCTGAACTTTGAGGTTGCAATCCAACTGAATTTATGATCGCTTAAATTGAGTGTTACTGAAAACGAAAGTGAACCCTCACCATTTGAAGTTCCAGAAACTAAAATAAAATAAGAAAACTCGTCCATTTGAAACCTATTCAGAGCCTGTGATGGCATTTGGCTTCACCTGAATAATCTGATTTTATCTACATTTCTGCTTTTAAGATGGGTTGAAGTTTAGTTTAATTTGATAGGGAATAGAAATGAATGTTGAGTAAATAATTTTATTAATTAATCTGGAATAAATGAATAATTTTAAACAAAGTGTTTCCAAGTGGAGATTTTTTCAATTTTTACTAATAAATAATAATTTGAGCTGGAAAGTGTTGATCGTAATATAAAGTTAAATAGGCGATTTTAATGAAGGGTGATAAAGTTAACGAAACTGCGCGAGAGAGGTGATGATAATAGCACGTTGATATCTAATCTGAGAGGTATCGAGCAAGGCGCCATTTCCTTCATAGTATCAGAATGCGATTTTTTTTCCTTTTTATCATTGAATCCAAAGAGATGAAAATTGCAAATGGGTAAGGGTCAAAGCTTCTGATATCCAGCCATAGAGATCTACTGCTGTTTAAAAGGTTGGTCTGTTCTCCAGCCTTGATGTCCAGTCGACCCCATTCACAATGGTAATAAGAAAAAAGAGTGAGTAAGTAAGTAAGTACACAGTCTGCACTGGGCAGTGTACAGGAAACGTCAGATCAGATCAAAGAACTGTCGATGAAAACGGTAAAAAAGAGAAGTGTGTCCTGTCGTCTGCAGTCCAAAGCGTCAAGAGAACCATGAGATGGCCTTGAAAGAGCCGATGGTGAAAAGAACAACCCCGCTTTTTTTTTCTATCACAATAATCACTTGTGGTGTGTCTGTCTGATGCCTGCAGACGAGTTGTCAGCTTCCGGGAACGTTGGAGAGGTAGCCCGATCGGATACGACTTCCTGACACTCCGGGAGAAGCACACCTGTTGATGAAAAAAGAGAATCTCCTTCAGAACGATGTATAATACATTTTAACAAATGAAAAAATATTATTAATCTGTACTAGCCGCCTTCGTCGACCAGCTCTTCGCCCGTATTGCTAATAACCTGTAGTTAAACGAATTGGCGATTGTAAAAGCTCATGGACTCTGGCAATGTTGTATTTTGCTTTATATCTCGAAATAAATGGTTGGTGGTTGCCAGCCGATTACTGATGGCATATCTAGGAGCCATAAGCTTTCATAGGAAATTAAAATTGTCGAAATCGGTCCAGTAGTTGGAGATGGGTCACTGTCTGAAAGTTTTCCCCATAGAGAATGTACAGTGTAGATGTATTTTTTCGATTTTCTAGAAAATGGAGTTTGGTGGGCGGCAGGCAACCATTGATGACATATCGAGACGTCATAACCTTTCAAGTGAAATTGAAATTGTCGAAACTGGTCCAATGGTTTGAGATGGGGGACTGTCTGAAGGATTCCCCATAGAGAATGTACAGTGGAGATGCATTTTTTCGATTTTCCTAGAAAAGGGAAGGTGGTGGGCTTCAGGCAACCATTGATGACATATCTAGACGTCATAAGCTTCCATATGAAGTAAAAATTATCGAAATCGGTCCAGCGGTTGGGTCTGGGGGATTGGTCTTCTGGTTTCGATAATTATTTTAAATATATATAGATTCAACAACACTAAAGAACATTTGTTTTTAATACAACGACTAATGTTAATAAGTAGAGAGTGCTTCAGTTATTTCCGACTATTTCAAAGACCATTTCTTTGAAAATTATTACGAGATGGAGGGAAAAACATTAAATGTAATGCGCTGAATAACAGAATTCATTTCTTCAAGTCAGTTTTTAAAAATTAGATATATTAAGGTAATGAATCATTGTTAAAACATTTATTTTGTTGTGAAATTTTTTTCGTAACCTTCTTTGGCTCACAGAATCATAAATATTTTTGAAATCTTATTTAGTTTATTATATTTTAAATGAATAACGGTATTAATTCTGCAATTTATTACACAAGAAAGATTTCCGGTTGATAGAAATAAGTAAAATAAATAAACTAAAAAGGCAGATTAGTCATATTTTTTTGTTTTTATTTCAAGTAACAAAAGTAAAGCAATGATAGGAAGGACAACGGAGAGACGGTATACGCAATATTTATGATTCACTAGCTGTTATGCCCGGCGTTGCTCGGGATTAAAATACTTTCATGCCTAATATTTTTTATGGAAAACTACTTTTGTATACGAAATTATAATACACAAAATTCTTTTATCGTCTGAAACGGTTTTTAATTAAAATGAGAATATCAATTGAACCAGACGATTTTTAAACTTTTAATATGGTATAAAAAGAGTTTTGTGAGATAATATTTATCTTTGAGGCTTTTGAAAGTTAACGGCGACCTTCCTCTTCTTATATAAAATATATTTAAGAAAATAAGAAAAAAATTCAGATGAAAAGGTAAATTAATTCAAAGTCTAACCGTTGCTTAGCAACGGAGTAGCTATAAATTTGCGTTATTTCAAAATCTTCCTCATTTTCCAAACTTCTAATCCAAATAAACGTGAAGAAAGATTTAACGGCCGCCAGATCGACACGTAACCGAATCTTCTGTAAACAGGTGTTTTGAACAACCGATCCTCCGCTTTCGATTCCCATCTCAACCACAGCAGGTCATAATAGTCAAGATCGTCGGTTGTCTACGTATGCAGCTTTGTTACATTAATCTCCCTTGTTGTAACACGCCGGCTACTTTCACATGGATTGATTGATTGATTGAAAGGGTTTATCTGACTTTCAGCTACAAAGGCTATTATCTCCTATTTATTCCAAAGTTCTTTTCAATCCACTTCAAAAAAGGAAGGAAATTTGCCATCAAAAGATGAACTAAACTAGTGCCTACCTGATTCGGTCAAGGCAAAAAAAATAGCGCCTTGATAGTAAAGCCTCCATCTTCTTTTTCGCCTTTCAGATGGACTTCGAAGATTCTAAACATGTCCAGATGGCTAAAACTTTACCCAAATGGGCTCCGCAGTCTCCAACTTCCGAACCACACCAACCAGGTTTGAAACTGACTGTGATCCCGTCTCGAAGCCGAAATCCTGTGGCAATGGCCCAAGGTCCACCCAGCTCGCAATTTTAGTTTGCAGCAAATTTGTCACGACAAGAGTGCAAGTGTGAAACAAGTTTGCAGCAAGTTAATGCAAGCTTCGACGTCACCATGCGACGGACTTGCAGCAAATTTGCAGCAGACTTACACTGCAAACTCATTGCAAATTATAGCAAAAACAGAGTACGAACACAACCCGGGATAGAACTCGCGACCTACCGGTTGGTAGCCTGACGTCTATGCCACTCGGCTACGAGAGGAAAAGATAGATTTCGCTAATACATCGTTCGATTCGATTCGTATACGATTTATTTTAAACTATTTTCTTGATTTCATTAATTTTTTGAGTTGAGAATATGATTTGAAGTCAATGAGAGAGAGCGATTTTTGCTAATAACTACGTTTTGCTAGTAGAATAAATTATGAAATTAGAGTTCAAAAGTAATTACTTTAAAATGGGACAAAATGTATAAGTTATTATTTTTCAACAAACATTGACTGTTTTTTCGGTTTAATTTTGTTTATTAATGTTAAAATTTCAACATTAAGAAAAAAGCGATATAGTTTTCTTTAAAGTAAAAACTTTTAGTAAAAAGATGGAAAATATTTCACATTTTTTTTTATAAAAAAGTTAATTTGCTAAAAAAATATCATTGATTTATTGAATTAATAAAAAGAAGGACGGCCTAGGAGATGCTAATAAAAATCGGATGTTTTTTTAAACAGAGATAAAGATAATTATCTCTTTGTACTATCTTTGCATCAAGCTTGTTTTGCAAATTTGCATTGCAAAGGAGGTGGCGCTATTTGTCACGGTGAACTTGCAATGCAAGGGAGGTGGCGCTAGTTGTCACGGCGAATTTTCTACAAGTTCCCTTCAAATTTGACGCGTCAAATTTGCTATGACAAGCTAATATCAAGTCAAAATCAAACTTGCTGCAAACTTACGTGCTATCTGGGCAGATTTTCATTTAAAATTGTCTCTTCTAGGGATCTAACTAAAATTCAAAAACAAAGCACTGAAGTCCAAACTCATGCACACTTATTTTTTAATAACTACTTAAATTCCCAACCCCTTTCCCAGATTCCCTACATTTAAGAACTCTTTTAGAAATCCGTAGTAGGCAACCATTCTCGCTACCGTGCATCATCTTTTGAGTGCTGAGGTTATTGCGTCGCCTCGAATGACACTCCAAAGGACAAGGTGGTCAGCAGACATCCGCAACCCTTCCCCCTCGGACGGGAGAGCTGATTGGGCGTCTGTAATTGGTTCCGCGCGGGCAAAATTTGCATAAGGGCCGCTTATAGGGTGATTAGGCGTATTAATTCGGAGTGTAAATGTGAGCGCGTAATGAGGGGGATCTGCGAAATTATGAACTCGTAATTAGTGGGAAACATTCCCAAAGAGCTTCGTCTGTAGTGGGGCGGTGAAGGGCAGTCTGGAAAGCAGCGAAGTGGAGAGGATAATAGTATAAAAAGAATGTAATGGTCAATGGAATGATGAAGGTTTAGAAACGTTCGCCTCATTAGGGGGTATTAGTCAGTGTTATACAAAATATCGTATCGTTACGTAAATTTATTATGTATCGTATCGTCGTGGTACGACTCGTATTGTTAAACTTTTTCCTACGGTGGTGTAGATGCTGTACCAGTAGAATTTTTGCCTTTTGAGGCTGGCACAGTTGCTGTACGCATAAAAAAAATTAATATTTCAGTTCCTCTGTTTACAATTTTTCTTGATTTAATCACTTGATAGTTTTACTCTCATATCCTCCCCATCGGAGGGGCACCGCGAGTTCACGGATGAGAGGCTGCTGTATAAGTAAGCAGGGTCTCGCCAACCCGATGGCAGAATAATGGTAGTGCGGCTGTTTGGGCCCACTTCCGATGACAGGTCGTACCCCGGTTAAATGGGCGGTTGTTGCATGAGCCGCTCGTAATATGAGCTATTATGCAGTGTTAGGAAATTCTGCCTTTTTAAGCTACGAAGCTTGCATCTTTTTTAAATTGTCTCTCCTACCTTTACTCTAAGATTCGAAGCATTCTTTCTCGTCATTTCTTTGAGCTAGTCACTTCACTTGATGTCCATATTAGCAGCTATTTAATCGGAATCGTATGACGTTGTCTATTCAATTCCCGCAGCTGATGTGTAGATCTACTGATTATTAGCAGAGTATATATGCTTGTCTCTGCTATGTCATTTAGAAGAAGGATGTACGGTCTGTAGGTCCTCTAAGCATTCTCTCCTCGGAGAGACTTCAGTGCTATGTAAGCTGCTGCTGAAACTGTACCTATAAGATGTAGGGCAAGTATCAAACCCTAAATGGAGGTGTGGTGATCTGTAAATATGTTCTTAAATGTGGTCGTCCAAATAAATGTCTCTTTTAACTTATATGATTCGTCATTTCTGAAACAATAGGAAATGCCCTATCTCATAGAAATTTCACTGCAATAAGCCAGGACACTTTTAGCTTATTACCCAGCAGCTCTTCATAACTAGTGCTACTCAAGCTGCCTGTCTCTACTTTACGAGACTAACAAGTGATATTGGCAAACTCGCTTCCTGTGCCTAACATGCAGGAATCACAGTGCCTGACTATCTGCTGCGGCGGCAGTTCTTTCAGTTGTTTACCCGGATGCTTAGGCAGGGCGGGGTGGTGTTCCTTTGGTCTTACTCTCATATCCTCTCCCACGGGGGCACCACGAGTACAGGGATGAGTGGCCGGCGAATAAGTGAGAGGGTACTCGCTTCCCCTGTGGGTATAGAAACGTTGGGATTCTAGTTACCTCCCACCAGTGATAGTACGTACCTCCTTCGAGAGGGGTCGGGCCGTGGCCAAGTTGTTGGGTATTAGGACTAAAGCCTCAGTACTCGAGCTAATGCAGCGGCTATCATTCAGATGACCCGGATACTTCGGCAGGGCGGGGTTAGATCCAGATGTTCCGGTTACTCTCGTATCCTATTCAGTCATTCATGTGTGATTGGTAGATTGGTTGTTAAAAGGGCAAAATCGGAATAGTATTGATTCGTCCAGAAAAGTAAGTTTCCCTGAGGCCGTAAAGAGACACAAAGCATAATTACCTGGAAACTTTTAATGAAACAGATACAGCATTCTTTCAGCTATCCCTAAACGTGAGAACCACGGGAATTGAAGCACAAGTGATAAACAGACACGAATTTCTGTACACTGTCGCGAAGAAATCCACCGCCGGAGAGCGGAGCCAGCCTGTGATAGTCGTCTATCTGCACGTCGTCGTCGTCACTGGAGAAATGCAGGTTTACCAGGAGCCCTTTCAGGTGCTGAACAGATGGTAGTCACTGGGAGCAAGATCGGGACTATAGGCGGCTCCCAGTGGTACGGCCGCAGCAGGTGAGCAGCACCGTATAAGGGCGAGCCTGGTCGTGGAGCAGTCTTAATTCATAAGCTTTCATAGGCTGTCTCCCCTCTCCAGGATTTCTTCAAAACGATACACAGAAATTTGTCTCACAGTATGACACGTGCTTCAATTCCGATGGTTCTTATATTGAGAGATAGCTGAAACTGTGCTTTGTCTGTTTCAATAAATGTCCCCATGTAATTATGTTTTGTGTCCCTTTATGGCCCCAGGAAACTTACTTTCAAGAGAAGCCGCAGACCTTGTCTTCTAAATACTTAAATAGAAGAGGTCCGCGGTGGCCTGATAATAAGTTCTCGGTGAACTTCAGGTTCGATACCCGTTTCCAATAAAGTACCACCGTGTAAGCGGGCCTGGTGCATGCTAAATCTGTTTGGTCATATGTCCTCCTGCTGGTATAGTGTGGCAGTATGCAAAGGGGGGGGGGTGCCAGTTCAGGCGTCATCTAACATCGACTGAAAATTGCGAAGCCGTCCTAAAATAGCTCTCATTTGTTCCAAGCCGGGACATAAATATAACTAAACTACTTATAAAAAAAGGGAAGTAATTTCAGCTTTCTTTGTCAAAATAGCCCTAGTAAGATGTTTTTCAATATTATTCTAAGCTGTAATCGAAGGGTTAAATGGATTTCATGAAAAGGATATGCAAAGAGGTTCAAAAGAGAGATACAGAAACTAAAAGCTAATGCCGATGCGTGAAAACTGTCTTATGAGTGGCGTTGTAGCATATTAGCATTTAGATAATGGGCTAGAGGAGATTCAAATCCCTTCTTAAACAGGGAATTTTGCTGAAGAAACGGGAATGTGTTACCCCCTGGTTTCGAGTAATTGAAATATAAGGTATGTGGTCTCACTCGAAGAATGCAGATGTCATGCATTACAGATATTTCCATAAAAATGTATACTTAGAAATTTATATAACACTGAAACGGACCTTAATTTTTGTTTTCATATGTGCCAGTGTCCAATAAGAATGCATATACATTCACCAATCACTTCAATAGCTTCACCAGTAATAAAGCAATAATTATTAACGATTTAATTACGATAATCTTTCATAGAAATAAATTTAAGCAATAGTAATGATGTTTTCATTATCCATTTAATTCAACAACATTACATATTAAAATCATGTATCTTATGCAAATTTTCCAGTTTCTTAAAGTGATGGAGTAAATACCTAGTCACATGAATGGGCTCAAAAGTTTGAATTTTCTAAATCTAGAATTCTGAAGCAGAGTTTATCTAATTGATTGTGGTTACCACTGAGTAAACCAAAATTAGTTATGGATAATTTTTTTATTATAAAATATGCAATGGTTTCTCTTTACAAAAGAACATACGCATTGAACTTCCCAGAGGAGAAACATAATTTTCGTAGATATAAAATGCTCAATATAGTTAGAATGAAAGATTACCGAAATGATTACCAAAATTTAAGTAAGGAAGGACGAATTCTGTAACGTCACCAATCGTGTCTTGGTTCTATCATGATGTTGGGAGCAATTACCTCCAATGGTGTCCTCGCTATTAGCATTTTAAACAGTAGACAGACGAAACAAACTCACTAAGTTTGCTCAACGATGTTACAAAACATACAACGAAAGTTTCAAGCTGCATTTCATCCAAATACCTTTTTTTCGCAGAAGGATAAGACGGCTATACAAACCTTAAATGTCAATAAACATTGATTCCCTCTTCAAAATATTCAAGTTGCAAAGTAGCCTCCGCCCTCTCCTGACTTGGATGTAATAAAAAATGTCCTTTGCACATTTTCTCATGAGCTTGCCTTGATGGTGTGCAATATAACAACCGCGATAATTTAATTCAAGCCGTACAAGCATCATTGGAGCAATTCCCTCGCCCCGGAAACTAAAGGCTTTAATATTGATTCCTTACAATGAGAATTTTCGACTTCATAAAGATACAAGGAAACCATACAAGTGCTGAAACATTATTTTTTCAGCCTTAGTTTAAATAAATAAAATGAGGCTATGCAATTGAATGGTCATCTTGTTAATAACTTAGTATTTTTCAGTAATTCATAGTTAAGAATTATTTTATTTTACGTAATTCTGTTATTATAGATAAAGATTGATCTAATAGACTTATATTTGTAATGAAAATAAATATTTAGACTTTTTATTTAAAATTAGAAAATCATCGCTATGATCAATAGTTCTCGACAAATTTAAATTATATTAATCATATATTTTAAATTAATTTCCGTTTCTTAATAGAAAGTAGCAAATTACGTCAGTGGTATATCATGCGCGTGATATAGTTTGGACGCCACGAAGCATCTGACTATTTATTGCAATTCTGATGAAATAATTTGAAAATATTTTTGGCAACGTTTGACTAGCAGAGAAGCTTTGACTAGCTTTGTATTGATTAGAATTTCGAAAAAGAATTCCTTTGAAATTTGAACTTTTGACTTTCGTTTGACAAGATGAGAATTTCATGGTTATTGAATTATAATAAAATTGTTAAACAACTAAAAATACTTCACACGGAATACTGTTTTCACCAAAAGGTTTTTTGAATAAAGAAATATGTAAATAAAAAAATTTCCTGTCATAAAACATGTGTTTATTTTAGTTGTTTTCAATCAATGTTAAATATTTCTCTCGCATATATATCTATTTAAACACGTCAAATTTTACGGGAAATCTCTCAAATGAAAAGTCAATTTACATCCATCATACCATGACGGGTGATTTTTCTATTTCTACAATAATATTTTTCATTGGTTTAGTTAATGAATTTATGTTATCGTTGCTACATTTAAAATTATTTTTTTAAATAAAGACTCAGGCCTAAAAATTGTCATGCTACAGCGCTTCGGACTAGAGATTCGAACTGCCTTTGATTTTGTTACTGTTGCCATCCCCTCATGGCAAAATAACGAACAAAACCCTATTCAAAGAAGAGTTCTCTACGCACAAGAGGGATGGATAGCCCTTGATTAGGGCAAGAGAGAGAAATGCAGGCGTCCATCCAAAACCACTTAGTGGCTGTATCCCTCCATGTTTATTCAGGTTGGACCAACGTTGTTTCTCATTCTGCAGATCGATTGACTCCTGCGGTCGGCACCAGGTGGCGCTGCGACGGGTCATCGATTAGAGCGAGTGAAAAGGCCATTTTTAGGGGGATATATCCGTCGCGTTTATCCACGCTCTGCGGTAAATCTCGGCTAAGGATAAGCACTTCTTCAAGGATATTGGGGATGTCATCGCTTGGAAGGAATTGGCTGCTTAGTCATTTCGGACACGTTGGCCGAGGGGGATACATAGATGAACAACAATGTCTTTCGATATTGCTAGAGATTTGATTATGAATGCGAATATTTGGGGGTGGCTTGGCATTGGACACAGAAAGATGTTACATATTATTTATTTGTTCATGTATCATACATACGTGAAGCGTTCGTAATTGAAAGTTTATCACAGTGTCGAGCTACAATGAATCCTAGATTTAATTAATTACCTAGGCAGTTCTAAACCAAGAATAAGTTGTGAGTGTATTTCGGCGCAGTGGTCATAAATTCTTTCTATAATGTAGCAACTTCGTTTTTTCCAATGAGAGAGTAGCTCAAAGAGTTTTTTTTCAGATAGGTGATGCGCACTAAATCTGCTGCAGCGGGAGATTCCCAACGCAAGTGTCAAAATGGCTACCTGTGCAGCAAAAGACACGTGTCTTGTTCCACGAAAACAAATTGTAACAGTTCAAAGACTTTTTCACCTAGAGTATGGAAATTTTCAGTCTCCAAGTAAGAACTCCATGGAGCGTCGGTGTAAGCAATTTAAGGGAACGGCAAACGCACATCATAGGGAAGGTGCCATTGGTCTCAGAGGAAGTTGTTGAATGAGAGAAGGAGACTTTCACTCCTTAATTGCTCATACCAATACTTGGAGTTCTTACTTGAAGACTGACAACTGTTACAATTGATTTGCTTTCGTGGAACCAGACACGTGCCTTCTGCTGCACGGTAGCCATTTTAAAATTTGCCCTGGGGATCTCCCGCTGCAGCAGATTTAGTGCGCCGTAAAGACGTGTTACCTATCTGAGAAAAAAAACAAAGTTGCTTCATTATAGGGTTTTTTATTGGTACCCATTTCAAAAATTAATAATCTACGACCACCCGTGTAATATGATGGGACAAACTTAAGGATGGGCCAGGCATACAGAAATGGGTAATTTTCACAATAGAGCGTATGGTTTCAAACGCTAAGGGTGATCACTGCAGGCGGCTCTTAGCCAGTTAATTAACCCGCGAGAACGCGCGTCGGGCTTCGTAGGCCCGGTGTCCTGTTTTCTAACAAAACGCGCAGAAAATTAAATTTAATTTAATAGGAAACATTTGTTGCACTAATGTGAAGAATATGAAATGTTTATAAAATAATTTTCAAATATATCTCTTTTTGAGAGCGTATTAAATTAAAGAAGATCGATGATGCTTGTACTTCCAATGTACTTATGAGAAGGTTAGCTTTCCCGTCCAAAATTACCTGAACTTGCCTGGATATAAGTATTAATGCATAAGTCTGTCTCATCGATAAGCATTTCCAAGACTTCTGAGAAGATTATACAACTTTTGTATATTACATACTTTTGCGAGGTTCATTTTTACACAATTTGTTAATTTAATCTATCTTACCGTTTATTACACCATTTATTAACTCCAGCCTTCTTCTAAATAACCGGAGGGCTCACAAATATCCCATTCATTGTCTAATTCCTTTTCAGAATTCGACTTATGATCTCTAATTAAACAGCAACAATTTCTTTATTTTCTTCATTAATCTATTCTTAATTAGTTTATTTTCAGATAAAAGTTTTTCTAATCTTTACATCTCATATTTGTAGTTCGAATAGCAATGAATTTTCACGATATGTTTGTTCTCTTTAGCAATAATACACAGAAACGTGAGCACGCGCGTCGGGCTTCAGAGGCCCGACTGTCTGTTTTCCCGAGATAACAAATGAGGGGAAAATTTGAAATACCTCTGGTCAACTAGTAAATAACCTTGAATGTAACTACTGTGAATCTGGAATTTTTCTTTCAGGGGTTAATTTTCTGTAAGAAAGTTTTGCAGACTCCGGGCCTCGCAGACAGATGCAAGATTTTAGAAATTCCTAGAATTTCTTAACAAAAGATAAAGTGTGGGTCAAAAAGACCCTGTGCGTGTGCTGACGGGTTAATTTACTTCTTGAGCCAAACGTTCTCACATTGGTGTCGCTTGGAAGCTTCAAGACTGGGATATCGACTTTCCCTAGTCATAAGACCACGGCTCAAAATAACGTGCTTTGTCCACAGATAGTCCTAGTGGGATTCTAATATTCTTAATCAACAAATATTCCATAAATAAAGACCATTCCTTGTCGCTTTTTAAGGCAACCACCGAAGCCCACATGCTTATCTTTGTTACTCAAAATATATACTGTGGTATAAATACTTTGGAAAGAGTACTGAACAAGGTGGTTTAAATGTACCATTCATATACCTTAAATAAGCGATCGTATCAATTTTTGTACTATTCTCTAAGGGCTTTAATTTAGTCAGTCACTATCATGAAGTGGCCAAAAGCATTATCATCTCCGAAACTGATGTCATTTTCTGGCCAAATGATTGGCTAGGGAAAGCACGAAACGTTGTCAACTCGAATTCCGAGTCATCGTGGGAATCATAACGCTTATTCATTATGAGAATTTCAGACACAGGCAAATGTAATAGGGCAAAACCAGTTCCATTATCAGCATTTTCCAAACTGCAGCTGTTAGGCTGAACTATCTATTGGTAAAACTTTCGATGCATTAATTAAATATAATGAGCATGGATTATGGCTGCAGGCTGGATCGGTCTGTTACAAAGGTTTGGAAGGAATTAAGAGCGTTTGACGGTGGTAATTTTAATGATGGTGCAACTTGAAATCGGATAATTGGGCTACTGTATTAGAAATAATGTCTAGTTATAGATAGGAATAAAATGCGTGATGTGTTATGCCTTTAGAGTATATACTAACAACTTTTAAAATGTATTGAAATTGCTACTCTTTTAAAAGCATTTCCATAGATAAAATATCCTAATGATTGGGAAAAGTTTATATTTATCGAAACATTAATAACAATCATTACTTCTTTGAATGTAACTTTTATTAGATATTTATTCTGAAAAATATGTTGATTATTATTTAGTTTTACGAGAAATCTGACGTTTAAGATAATTTTTTTACAGTAGTATACTGTTTTGATATTTAAGAGGTTATTGGGAATGGGAGCTTTTACGGAATTCAGATTCAGACAGTGATTAACAGAAATCCAGGGCCACCATGACCAAGCAAATCTTTCAGTGAGACTTGTTTTATAGTATTTTTAGAGAATGTAGTATGAAAACATTCAATTACAACAGATGGTTTAACAGAGACCCTAACTGGTTTAACATTACGCTAAAGAGTACGCAGCATGGCTTTCAAAGATACGGACACACCGTGGAGAGTGGGATATCATGAAGTAATTCTATCTTTATATTTATTTCTCGCAATATAGACTTTTTGCTACTTGTTTACAGTTGCGAATAATTAATAGTGTAAATAATAATAATTCCACGACATCTCCCATTAGTAATCAAGAAATTTAATATAACTATTTCCATAAATTAATTTGATCTTTCTTCATCTCTACAAGCATAAGTTTCCTGTTATCTTTCAATCCAGATGTGGGTAAGAATCACAAAACAGCTGTCTAAAGCGTATATCACACGGACAGCGTATCTGTTTCCGTGGGCACGAGGGTAATGCCATTCTCCAAAAAATTTTGAGACAACCGGCCAGATAGGAATTCGGTATCGTGGGAGGCGAACTACGTCACGGTTAAAGTCATACCCGATTGGTTTGAATTTTCGCTACTGACGATTATCCGTCACCATAGTGTGCATTTTCAAGCCGGTTGGATACAGTCCACAATTTCCGCCATCATGTCTGACCGGTCACGTGCTACAAACTTTCCGGCAAGTAGTCTTACCCTCGTGCCTACGGAAGCAGACCACAATAAGCTGTCCGTGTGATATATGAAGCACGAGTAGTGTATTCTTTAAAGCACTTAAGCGTATATCACACCGACAGAACGCACGGGGCCTGGGGCGTTCTGTCCGTGTGATATACGCTTAAGTGCTTTAAAGATTACACGGCGACTTCCCATCCTTGAACGTGAGGTTGCTCCCCTCGCCAAGGTCAATACTGTAAGGTCAGACATCTTTGACTGAATTAAACTTCGATGTCTTGCCCGAGTAACTGCCCTTTGCGAATCCGTATAAGGGTTGCAGGTCGTGGACCTCTGAAGTCTGAGCCATTCTCGGAGGACACTTCGCCGGTTATGAAAGGATTAGAAAGCTGGATGAATCTTGATTAAGAAGCACTATTCATTTAATTTTACAAAATTTTTTTGGATCCTAAGCTATATGCATTAAACAACTCATTTAGTTAAATCAAATTAAATTTTTATATTCAATATGGTGGATGGAACAGGGTTTCGCCATTGACGGTTCAGCATCTAGGGCAAACAGTATATTAAATAAAGCTATGCAATTAGGGAGAAATATATAAATTTAGGTAACTTCTATTTCAGTGCTATTCATAGATGCATGTAAAATCTCTCTTAATTTCTATTATTTAATCAAAGACAATAATAATTTGAAACCGAAATGCCTAAGTAAATCGGTTTGAAAACAAAATTTTCGAATGAATCGTTAAAATAAAAAAATCAGTTAAAATTGGGAAAAATAATAATACTTGGATTTTGATGCCATCTTCCGATGAGAAATTCAGAAACGGCTATAATTTCACATATTCGGTGCATAGCATTAAAACGCAATGCAATTTTTAAACTCCAGCATTATTACATTGCAGTAGAATAAATTCTGGCAGTAACTGTATCATGTGCGGAGTTTATAATTTAACTTCGGTTTTTGATTACAAAAAAGAAAATACAGAAGAAACAGAATAAGTAAACAATAGTGATAACAATATACCTTTTACGCGCAAAGCAGCAGCATCCAGTGATTTCATTAACAATATTGTCTATAATCAATTAACCAATTAAGATAGAATCAAACACAAAAATAATGCTTCAATAAAAATTATAACACATTAAGATTAAACAAATAAAATGGAAGAGAACTCGAATGGCGAACTTTTTCAAAGTGCCACGCGCTATCGGAGGATAAATGGATAATATGGATAAATTTTCCTAATATGGATAAATTTTCGGTCAAGGGAATGACTAAATAGTCAAATAATATTCCCTCTGTGACCTGAATTTATCCAAGAATTGAAATAATGTAGGAAAAACCTTTCCTAAATAAGAAAAACTTCAGTAATACATTTCAAAAACATAATAGATATTGGCTGATAATTTTATTTAGAGTTTATTAGCATTTACTTTGATTAGAATAGACAATGAAGAAAGAGTGACTCACCTGAAGTGTTAAGACAATAACAAATTGACAATGAGGAGCAGAACTATTTCTAACACCGGTAGCCAGCTTCCTTCTCTCGCCCGCCACGTCCCCGATATGCTACCTGGAGGAACAAAACTCTTTTTACCATTCAACCAACATAACACATTTTTACTTCAAATTTTGACTCACATTATAAACTTTTTTTAACTATAATAACATCATATTCCTATCATAATGCTAAGAGGCTTGATTTTCTTCAGTTGGAGTGAAAATCGTACTCGAAACGTGATCAAAAGCTCTGAAAAATTGATAGGATTTATTTTCTTATCAAAAAGAGGTATAATCACATAGGAACTCGTGTCACATGGAGGTGATAGGTGCAGCTGTTCATAAATGCGTAAGAGGAGCAGCTTCTTGTTTCCTAACTGAAACTTGTCTCATCATGCATTATTATAAGAACTTCTAGCTAGTAGACATGCACCTAATATATATATTAGGTGGGGAAAATGGACTATTCGATTAGAAATAGAACTAGCGACATGAGTCGCAATAATTCCAGATGTGTTTAACAGTGTCTGGCAATCTATACTGTGTCGGTATCCAAGATACATCATTTCTAATGTTGGAAACTACGAGCAACACTTGTGACGAAGTAAAATACATTCGTTTAGTGCTCCATAGTTTATCACGTTCACGCGGGTGCGTACCACCGGTGGCTCGCACTTGAATGTTTCATCAGGCGGCGCACTTCACCGAGGGCTCGCACTTAGATGCCCCATAAGGCGGTTCGTACCACCGGTGGCTCGAACTGGACTGTTTCATCAGGTGACGCACACCACCGAGGGCTCGCGCTTAGATGCCCCATAAGGCTGCTCGTACCACTGGTGGCTCGCACTTAGATGTCTCATCAGGCGGCGCGTACCACTTGTGGCTCGCACTTAGATGTCTCATCAGGCGGTGCGTACCACCGCTAATTTAGTTGCTAGTTAACTAGCAAAATTTTGCATAGAGTTGAGAATTGAAATTTAACATATTAATTGAAAAAGCAAGATTTTATTTCAACTCAATATTATAAAAATAACTTATATGATAAATTCGATAATATAAACGTAACAATTCAATATTATAAACATAATTACTTTATTTATATCTATGCAAATTTTAAAACATTTCAAGCAAAGTGCTGGCAAAAACATGACATGGTGGTAGAAAATAAAGAGCAGCAATGGCTATCATCAAGCTAAAATTTCATTTTTCACGTTAGTTTGGCGCCACCCGATAAAACAAAGCGCTTTTAGAGTAGCCGCCCATGAGAGAGAAACATGAACTTCAGCCCCGACGTGAACGTGTTAAAATTATGCCCAATAAATATTTCCCAACAAGTGTGTTGCTTCTATAAATCGTCCCTTTCCTTGCGCCATTTCTGGGTCTTCTGGCACTCTGTTACCTTACCGGACAGAATGCCGCCCCATGTCCCTGTTCCTGCAACCATTACTGTTACTGTTCCTGCTGGATGCACATGGGACTACATTACCGGATATGGGTTCTTACGCGATTATAGTTCTTTTTTATTTAGTCTATTCCCTCTAAATGTTTAAATTAATAATTTTGGGACACCCTATTTATTTATGAATTGATTAGTTTTAAACTTATATTTTGTAGCAGAGTTAATAATACATCACAATCTTCGCTCATGCGATTTTGTGTAAATGTCCTAATCAAAGAAAATAGTTCACTTTTTCCCTAATACTTTTTTGGGGGTAGAATAAGAAATTCGGATCATTTTTAATGTTGCCATGGCAACCGTGTCACGGTTCATATATTTCGTCTTCAAATATTTGGCCCATTATTAAATACAGTTTTTTAAGACAGATTTATATAGCGATGTAAGATTTCAACTTATTCACAATTATTTCTACTTAAAACTTTATTTGATCTTTTAGAAATCACTCGAAACACATTATTAATTGTATTACTCAGATCGCTGTAGTGCTAGGGAAATTAACTTTTAATAAAATTCATTTTCGATATTTTTTTCGAGAAATTCAATTATCGATTACAAATGCAAGGAATAATCGATAATTGAATTTCTAGATTATTCATAAATGAACACAATAAAATAGGACGGCAAGTAAACATAAATAATAACTGCGGATATAAATTACAATACTAGATTATTTAATACAATGTTTTGTAAAATAGTGAATTCATTTTTTTAAAACTTTTCTCAGACAATTTCTTATTTTCTTAAAGTGTAGGAATTTCTATTTCTACATTAAAACCAACCATTTGATTTATTAATTTCATGAAACAAAGTCATGAATACTAAACTGTCACTGTTTTTCTTAGCTTTAAAACTTTTTTACCTTAATTAAAATACCTTACCTTAATTTTAATTACCTTACTAATATTAATTACCTTAAATTATTACCTTTTTTAAAATCCGGAAAATGTTTAATTCTTTTTTTTTTTGTAAGAAAATAATATTTTCAAATTTTCTTCGAATAAAGTATTTCCTCGAAGTCAACAATAAAAAAGTCACCTTTTTTTGTTATTGCTGAGATAATCTTTTTAAAAACCATGTGATAATTGTATCATAAATCGAACCAATTATCACAACTATTTTCAAAATCACTTGTCATAACCTTATCTAGCATTGTGGCGTAGCAAAGATTTAAGTGAGAATAAAACAGTAAACATTTACCAGTATAACATAAAAATTCCAAAAATTATTTCTGAAATTCCTTGGTTTCAATCTTAATTTCATTCAAATTTCAGCAAAATATTACATTTAAATATGTTTCGAAAACGTAAAAACTAAACATTCCGTTTTTAATTTATAACCCGTTATAAGAGGCTGTGTGGATTCAGTTGAAATCCAATAGTATCAACCATAGACCACGTGACATTTCACGAAGGTGCCAAAACGAGATGTCAAAACTAATATAAATCACGTTGCTACAAATTTATTAAATGAAAGTTCGAAATCACGGATTCCATAGAAAAAAAAAACATTTCACAGAACTCGTTTCGCTATTAATATTGAATTGAATTCTTCCTTAACAGTTCTTTTCGGCGACGAAATTTAGACATCAGATGACTCAGAAATACGTCTGGAATTCCAAAACTCCAAGCTGCCACGTAAAACACGACAAGAAAAGGAAGAAAAAACGTTCCAAATCTCCGTTAGGAAAGAACTAAAGCACAAGGAATCCTTGCGTGGAATGTTTTGAATTTTTATGGCGCAGAATTATTCCCTTGCGTAACAATAGATGGCGCTTGTAATATGATTTTTTCTCTCTTCATTTTCCCTGCGAAGATCGGCCATCTTGTTCTGAACGTAAAGGATGCTGGGAATATTGTTTTGTTTCGGACAAAGCGCGGGGAAATGACGAATTCTTTTACGAAGAGAGAATATTTTTTGTTCCGATCCGCATTGAATATAAAAAAGAAAGGTCAAACTATTAACGAGACATAGCCTTTTTTAATGAAGAAAAAATATTGAAAGTAAATTACCTCGTAAATAACCGAAAATGCATAAGAAAGTTCTTTTTTCCATGTTTTTTTCAAGAAAAGCGCGAATTCTATAATCCGAGTTTTTTTATTATTATTTCTATCGGAATTCACTGAACACAGAAAAAATTGAATATTTTATTGCACTAACCACATGAGTTTTTTAAAAGTCTGATTCATTATTTAAATCAGTGATTAAAATTTTTGTTTACCTGGTAAATTTTATAAACCTGTAATGTGACTTTACTCGACTCCTGTCATTTCTTCACAAATCCCATTCATTTCAAATCATTGTGCATCCCTTTTAAATTATAAGCTACGAAATATAAAATAAGCCTGTTTCCATGTAGCACAAAATTACTGTACAACATTGTCGCGATATTTTTATTACATTATATATCGTCTATTATATCGTATAATATTTATTTTAATATTGTGTAAAAAATTAAATAAAAATTAGTTTACCTTTAAGCTTATTTAAAATGTGCGGCAGGAAAATCTAGTAGGTAAAAGAATGCATTTTCACATTTTCACATTTAATTACTGAATCATACAAATACTTCAACATTGCGTACAGCATAAATTTTCCCCTTATAGAATATATATATATATCCTCGAATCATCTAACAGCAATTTCATGAGCACATTTCTTTTTTAATACTTTCTGAAGATAAATATAAATATATTATTTATCCTTGGTTTTCAACTTTCAAATTTTGTATCACATGCGAATTCATCGATTATTCTATTTCTTAGAATAACATGTCGGTTTCTATTCAGTATATATCGCAGGGCTCACCGGTGATGAAATGGCGTGTTTTTTTATTATTTTGATATTTTTTGTGGAGTATTAGTCAACTTTATCAAATAAATAGATACAACTTTGTGAACTAGGACAGAAAACATATGGTTATATTAATTTCATATTTAACAGTATGGAGTTTTCTATATTATATTTCACAGAAACGACATGAGGACAATTGGGGAAGTATTTCTTCATTTGAAACACCATGGTCAGATAGCATGAACTGTTTTCCAACTCATAACCTTATAGGTTCATTTCCATACTTCAACAATATGAGGTCGTTTAGCCAATCGATAATGACATTTAATTTGCCGTTCACCAGATCCACACATGCTAAGGATCTACGGAGGATTATGGTCTAGCAGGTTCAAGATAATATTCCTCCGAATTATTTATAATGTTTCTACACTATATAAATAAAATTTAGATGGAAATTGTTTTACCCTGATATTATTTTAAAATGTCCAGAAAGAAAATGAAACATTTAAAATAAGGTATTTTCGCATTTTGACAGACTAGATTGCGCAAGGAAGCAACTTTAACCCTCAGTCACAGCTCGGAAAAGGCCCGATTCTATTTGTTTTTTAATCATATTTAATCGTTTAGAAAATTAGAGAGATACTTAAAAATACAGTATGAGTTTTAACCATCTAGCGGGCGCGCCCTCTATACCAACATGAAAGGTCGCACGTATTTCTTAGATAAACTATTGAAAAATATCAATTTTTAAAAGTATGATTTTTAAAATTAGGTTGTAATTGGGTAAGTATTAATAAGTTCAATTATTTTAAACCATTTTTTATTTAAAAAGGAACGGAAACAATGTAAGCAGAAAACACAAATTCAATATAAAATGACAAAAGAATTAGCCGAATGGTGTGAAAATAGAATAAACGAATTTGGCAATATTTCAACTGGAATCTTTATATTTATAAAATAAAACTTTGAAGACAATATGGAAGTGAAAAGCAATTAAAATTTAGTTACAAAAAGAACGAAGTCAGTTTCATAGTCATTTCATTTCAACAATCGCACGTATCTCTGAAATACAGATTCGCAGTTCCTATTTACGTCTCGAATTCCAAACGATGACTAACAGTTCGTCGAAAGGGGATGGAAGAATAGCCAAGGTCATGCTTTCGTAGCACCCTCTGGTAAATGGATATAAAACGAAATTATTCTCTGGTGCGTCTCTCTTATACGCGCGCCCGCTGAATAACTTTTCATGGTCTCACTAGATGTCGCTATGAATGTTGTAGTGAGAGAGGGCACAAAAGGAAATTAAAGGATATTAAAAAAGTGTAAGTAAATAACGTGTCCTGTTCAACCGAAGATGGTATTAGTATTGCTCAAAATTAGTATTTTTGTGCTGAAAATGCAACACTATTTCTTTGGAAGTGGTCTTCAACTTTCGAAACAGACCTAAGTCATTAATCCGAGTTATTCCTATCAATACCTAAATCGTTATTCTGGTGCAATGCATTGGCCACCTTATTTATCAAATATTAATCCATGTGTTTTCTTTGGTGTCATATGATAAAGGTTCAGTTGACAAGAAGAAGCCCAAAGACCTTGTTAGTTAGCCTCTCATATGCCATAACTGACTAATTTTCAAGCATAAAAAAAAATGGCTTTAAAATTCGGAATTTGCCGTAATTTTCTGTTTTTGCTGTCAGCAAGAAAATGTTATCGGTAAATTTTGCCTTTCTATAATATAACAGTTAAGAACTAAGCAAAATAAGAAATAAGCTCCTATGAAATTTGGAATTCTGTAAAGTAACTGACTCATTTTCAAGCATAAAATATGTCTTTAAAATTGTGAAAGTTACTTTCTGTTTTGACATCAGTCAGAAAATGTTATCGGCAAATTTTGCCTACCTGTAATATGACAATTAAAAACTAAGTAAAATAAGGAATAAGCCCCTACGAAACTTCGGAATTCCGTCAAATATTTTTGACGATGTTTGCAACTAATAATTGCATTGTACATCTTATATAACTCTTGAAAGAGAATCGAAATAAATAAAATATATTGCAAGTGTCACATTTTTATACCCTTTATTTAGCTCGACATGTTTCATGTTTTTAAAGAAAGAATTTTGTAATTGATTTTTCACTGACTTCCTGATGTTGACTGCATATTAGGGGCGCCACCTTGTAGAGATGTAGAGAACAATTTATTTAAAGATTCACTAATATTTATAAGATATGCAAATTGATACCCGTACAAGTTGAGGACAGAACAGAACGCCGTCCCTTACCCCCGTACCCGTGACCAGACCGGTCACTGAACGGTTTGATGGGCAAGACACGGGAATTTTATTTAAGAAAAACAAAATAAACAAAAAGAAGGAAATATATACACTATGTACAGCACAGGCATTTTCACTTTTACACTATTAGTTCATAATAGTCTTCTTTTCTTTAGATGTTGAAATACCTTTTTTTATTTGAAGGGGGAATGTCCGGTAATTGAGCTACTTAGTTCAGCTCGTTGGGAAGTTGAAGGCTAGGGAGGCCGGAAAAGATCTCTGTTTTCGCTAATGAATTTGATAATCCCACGAATTTTCTGCCTAGAGACGAGGTTATTGGCGACTCTTTTCAGCCATTCTTGTTCGAAGTTTGGCGCTGGCTTCCTCATGTGCCAAGACACTGTATAAATACACTCCGTGGCATAGTGAAGTGCCGTGCCAATTCCACCACAACTGCAGTAATCGCTGTCAGACAGGTGAAACCTTTTGAGGTAGGCAGGGAAAGGTCCATGTTGAGAGAAGATACAAGTTGAGGACAGAAAAGTTGAAAATAATTAAAATAAAAAATCTATCTTTTAGCACATTAATAAAACTGTGTTTTTAAAAACGGTTTTTGTTAAATTTATTAACCTTAAAACTATCCACCCATCCCTTATCTAGGTAAACAGGAACAGGCTTATTTGCTGCCAAGCTAAAATAAACGCCTCTTAGCGTCTTCTGCGGAATCTTTTTCTTAAAGGTTTCTTACCGAAAAGTTTCGTCTTTCTTAGCACTGCTCAGCTGCAAGCCCTTTTCAGTTGACAGAGGAGTGGGGCGCAGCTGCACTGTCGACCTTCCGCCCCTGGAGAACCCTTTAGACACGCAATTAACTCCCGCCGCCCTCTGCTAGTCGGGGCGCAGGCATTGTTGCTTAAAAAGATACAGCGTGTGCGTGCTTGCGCATACACCTAGCCGGCCTCTGCTCCTTTTCATCTTCGTGAGATGGGAGGGGGTCGGGGCTGGAGTGGAGAGTTTCTCACAGAATCGTCTGCAGCTGCGGGGAGCATCCCTCTTTGTGAAGTGATTCATATCAGAAAGGTGTCAAAGGATTCTTTTTTGCGTCTCCATCGCATGTTTCGGAGTATTATGGATGGGGACAATGAATCGGATATGTATTAGATTGTAATGGATGAGTCGGTAATTGTTTGAGTGCCGAGAAGTTTCAATAAATGCTCCGTTAGAATTAATTTATTTAATTTGCAAATAACATCGGCCCAGCAGTTTGTGGAAATAAATTATACTATTTTCGAATACAAGACAGATATTTTAAACTAGTCCTTTTTAGTTCAGTTAAGTTATATGAACGTCCTGTTTTGAAGCAACATGAGGTCTTCTGTGAGGAGGAGAACTCGTCATTTTGAACCGCGGTCACATGACGAGAACGACATCCGAATTGGCACACCCCCACCTCCAAACTTCTGTACTTTATACCTCTAGTACTTTATATTTCCTCGTATACGAAGTATAGAAACAGGAAGTACCGTAATCGTCAAAAAATTGTGTCTCAAGATTTTGATAAATCTCCACGTTTCATACTTCCACGAGTCGAAAAAACCGTTTTTGAAATTATGTCTTTCTGTCTGCCGTTGGTGCGTCCATGAACACGATAACCCAAAAACGTATCAAACTAGAGTTGTGAAATTTGGTAAGGGGTCTTTATATCGAAATTGTAGATTTCTATCAAGTTGTTTGTCTGTCTGCCTGTCCCTCCATTTTCATGATAATATAGCTTAAAAACTGAAAGAGCTAGAAAGATGAAATTTAGCATTATTATTTATCCTGAAAAATGTAGATCTCTATGAAATTTTCGATCCAATCAGGGGTGTAATGGAGCCGGAATGGTGTTCCGGCACTGTTTTTTTTCTCACAAGAAACGAATAAGAGAAAATTGTGAAAACGTCATTAAAACAGCGCGAATTTTATAAACCAGTATAAGATCAAGATCGTTCCGGCACTGCTTTTAGAAAGTCTCGGCATTGCTTTTAGAAAATCTCGGCACTGCTTTTAGACCGTTCTGACACTGCTTTTAGACCGTTCCGGCACTGCTTATTTTGCGACTACACCACTGGACTAATGTATCTACGACCCGTCTACCCTTTATATTTTCGAATGAACATGAAAACTCTAAAATGCATCTGCTTAGAGAAATGAAAATCGGTATGTCATCTTGTCACCAAAATTCTAGATATTTATGAAATTTTGATTACATTGAGACGAAAGGAAGCAGCGCGAAATATATCCTCAGATTTCTTCACTGTATTTTGAAGCACAAATGCGCCATAACGGTGTTAGTATACAAGACCAAAATATTCCCACGGGTCTTTTGATTAAATCAGTTAATCAACAATCGTCAATATTAATTTTCATTAACCTTCTGACTGCGCACCCCGCGACTTCTGCGGTTTGGAAGCAAGTCTATTTCCTGATGCATCCTGCGACTTTCACAGGCTAATGTGTTTACTCAGTACTTTTATAGCGTTGGATCATATTATACTCATAAAGCTTTGCATGTAAATAACAACTCGCTTAGTTCAACAGTGCTTGAACGCGTTGCATCTCAATAGTGATTTTAAAAAATTAAACAGTTTGAGGGTTATTGATTTGAGTGATTAATGAGAACCACGATGCCCTGGTAGCGGAATCACAGCTTCGCAATCGAGACCCTATTCTGCCAGGAATCTGGCATGTTTGGCTTCATGAAGCTTGGAGAGATTGATGTCAGCTGTGATTTCTTCCTCGTCATATGGCCACAGATCAAAATGACAAAATCCAACCAAAAATAGCACGCGTGTAGCTTGAAAATGAATAAAATTGAGAAATTAACATACTTTTATGAAGGTGCACTAGGGATACATGGTTGGACTCAGCAACAATTAAGAGAAGTCGGACAGGAACATTGAGCCCGCATGAAATAAACTTAAGCCGGAGGTTACGCCCATAGAACTTCGATACACAGCAAAGTGAGGACGTTTGAGCCACAACATCAAACATAGCATGCTCCAGGCCGACAAACACAGAAATTTCCTTTATTACCTGTCCTTGAACAATTCCACAGCAAACCAAAATTTCTAGAACTGTATTCAATTTCTGGTTAAGACCTATTCCGTTTGACTTGAATTTAAAATTACAATCCCATTTAAGGAACAGAGACCCACAGGGACCCAACCTGCAGAGAAAAGGTGAAGGGCCGAAGACAAGTCTGTGGGAAGGACAAATTTAGGGAATATTTGTTACATGATTCTTATTCAATAATAGTTTATAAGTCGTAGATCTTGGGGTGGAATTTACCGCTAAATTTGCCACTTCACGTACAGGTTTGTTCTGGTTGTCTATGGTCGGCAGGAACATGACTTCATATTTTGATTTTTTTTCCTTCTTTCTTTTATGGAAGAATTTTCTGGTTTGTTTACTTATATTAAAAACCTTGACTTTATCTGCTCGTATGTTGGACTTCCGCTTTGAAGATCCATTGACTTAGCATTACATCGGAAATACGTATTGCAGACATGTAAAAAAACCAGAAAACTCGTCCACTGGATGTAAACACACAACATTCACGATGAAGTTGACACGAAACTGGGATTATTCTGCTTGAAATAATTTAAATGAATATTAATGACCCTGAAAACACAATGAATTTAGTAAAATTCGTATGTACTGAGCGCACACTGGAGGACCAAAAGGAAGATATATATATATTTTTCATTGCATAGTCTTTAAGCATTTGACAGGTGAAAATAAATAAACTACTTAGTAACCATCTGTTTGTTGTAGATTCTTAAGGATATAATTATATTACTAATTCTTTTTAGTTTTTTTTCTTTAATTATCTCATTCTCAAATATGGATATTTCAGGGATACTTCATGGAATAAAAATTCATTAAATTATATTAAAAAATGACCAATACTTTTATAAACTGACTAAATACTTAAATCCAGATTAAATTTCCTTAGAGACAATCTAATAATTTTCTACCATATTTCGAAAAGTACATTAATCATATAGATATTTGAATATATATGATTAATAATTATATATTTATATATAATTATATATTTGAATTATAATAATTTTATTTTGTTATAACTATATATAATATTTTTGATGATCACCTCGTGATTCATAAATCATTTTCTTTGAAATCTCGCAACTTAATTTTTACTTCACAAAACTCAAAACTGGAAGACTTTATGAATTACTAAAAATCTATGATTAACTTTAAAAATAATTTATATCTTCATCGAGCGATAAAAGCCTTCAAATTATAATTTATTTTAAGCTATCTGCAACAATGATAATTAGCAAATGCAGCTAGACCCGGCAACAAAGAATACCGATTTAAAGTCATATAATTAACTTTGTTTTTTGTTCTACAATATATAAAAGCAATTTAAAATGAATGAAAAGTGGGAGGTTCTAATTTAACTTTATTGGGCATTTCGCAACATTTTGTCCACAAAAAGAATTCTTTTGATGGTGGAATGAATAGATAAAAGAAAATCCTCGGTCAATAAAAAAGTTGTGAACAAGTAGTCTAGACATGCGAAACAGAAACAAATTGCAGACAGAACTGAAGACAAGAAATTAATTGTTTTTAATTGATTGAATTCAGTAGTTTTACCGCATTTCTTCTATTTACAAATTGATGAAACGTGTCGGTTTTAATAACCTTCCATTCAGTATTCTGTATACTAATATATATAATTGTAAAGTATTGTAGAAGCATTAATTTAATTTATTATTCTATGACGCAAATAAATAGCAAACACAAAAGAAATCAATCTTTAAACTTATCAAATTCAAAAACTTAAAAGCTTTTAAACTTATAAAACGTATTAAATTCAACAATAGGAATAAAGAAGAAAAACTATTTAAAATTTATAAATTAGTTTTCTTTTAATTGCCTTTAGTGTAATCTTCATTGTCCTAATATACTTATAATGAATTGTACATGCATTAATTTCATTTATTACTCTCAGTCGCTAAACGGCAAAAATGCTAGAAAGGCTGCCAATAGCTTAATCCCAGTTATTATATTTTTAAATTAAATCAGATTAATTTTCAAGAAAATTCTCCTTACTGTGAACTAAATATAAAGTATGAATATAATGTATATTGTTTATTTTTTCATTTTTTCGGTTTTTGTTTGTTTACAAGACAGTAAAATATAAACTCATTTCCGTATTCAGTTAACCCTACCTTGTACAGTGATGACTAGCTGCTTCAGTTGTATTTTTGATTTATAATTGTATTCTGAATAACTTAATAATTAATTAATAAAATTATATGTAATACTTTTTCTTAAAAAGTTTTTAATAACGAAGTGTTTGAAATAGTTAATTTTATTTTTAAATTCAAGTTTATATTTAAAAGTTTAATAAATACTATATCAAAGCTTGGAGTAAATGTGAATGATAAGTATTTACCTTTACTCTATTAACTTGTTTATGCAGATTCGCACAAAGGCAGTTGGAAAATAATAGACATGTTCCTTCACTTACTCTTTGAGGCAAAATTAAAACGATATGAAATAAATTATATCGCAGTATTCCACTATATATTAAAAAAGCTACTACAATTCCGCTGAGTTTGCGGAATAATTGTTATTTCAACTCTTACTGGGACTCACTTAGTAATTTTGAACCGTCGTCAGATGACGAGGACGACTCTAGAGCTGGCACCTCCCCCTACTAAACTTAGCCAAGTCACATCGAGACTCAAATCAATTTACAGCCAAGTGTTGATGTGTTCTGTACCGGGGAAGGCTGCCTTGTGGAAATTGCCTAACTTTATCTGTGTTATTAAAGAAAAACTTCTTCATGAATATGCAATAATATTTATCGTTATGATTTTAATCAAAAGTTATGCGGTAAGAAATCAATTTATAGACAACCTGTAATAATACCCGAGAATTTATAGACAACCAATTTTTCTTTGAGCAAAAATCTCTAGTAATTCCGTTCAATACACGGGGTATTCCACTATATAGTTTGTGATAAATTTCCTTAACTGCTTTAACCTTAATGTCTCAGTTATCTATTTGAACCATTTCAGCACTAAAAACAATCGGATTCTTGTAACATTCGAATGATTGTTCCAGGACATCGCACAAAACAAAAGCGAGTCGGCGAAGAATGACAAACATTTCATAACAGAGAAGAATTAAAGAATCAAAAACAAGAAGGATAAAAATCGTCTGCGCAGGGGCCCCGATTCGAAAATTGGATTCCGGGGCCCGAAATTTGAGCGCCGAAATATTTGTGTCCGAGGAATGCGAAGCTGAATTGCTTCGGGGCGTCTGACGGCGCGAAGGGGAATTTCGCGCACGGATACTTCCGACGACCCCCCTCTGTCCCCCCCGATCCCACCAAGACCTACCCTCTCCCCCCGAGAACGATCTCTTGCCTCCAATTTATCAGTTTCTCTTCCCTAGGTAGGCATGGCTTTGAAGGAATGTTTCGCGTGGAGTGTTGCTCAAGATATTAAATTTTGCTACTTTGGATGAAGGAAAAATTTTCTCTTTAAAAAGATACACAGATAAGCTTTTTTCTCTTTTCGGAAGAAAAGTTTAGCTTATCCGTTATTTGTTGCTGAATTTTATGAGAAATGTTGAATTAAAAAAATATTTGTCTATCTACAATGTAGGTCGTTTTATCAAACGATAACTGATTAATGTATTGCCAAGATTGAAATGCTAAATTTTGCTTAAATTTCCTGTTGTATTTTATGCATTTGCAACTCTTTTTAAAAGAATTTATAAATATTGCTGCTTACTGTAGTTGCCTTTTATAAGAAAATATGAGTAACGATAAAGTCTCGAAGCAATTAAATCTTTTAGTGATGGATCAAATTCTTTTTAATATAGTAAATTACTTCATAAATGATTAGTACTGCAAATTACGTCATATTTAGAAGACCAAAGAAAATGAATATTTTCAAAAATATTAATCAGCGTTAATTCCGTCTTTTAATTACATGACATTCAGTTTCAAAAATAAATTAATTGACAGTTTTAGAAGCTAAATTTGGTCAATGAAAATTTGAGGAATAATGTGTGAATTATTTCAAAAATTTTATAGAGCCGGAGAAACCAGATTATGTTTAATTACATAATATTCAATTTATTTTTGAATTTCAATAAAAAAATAAAATTCTTGATATTTCAAAAAATACCACTTAAATATAGACGATAAAAACAAAAATAAAAACAATGATTATCCAACCGTTGAAATCAATGGACGAGTTTTCTGTTTTGTTTATTTGGGGCACTGTAGAACTTCCGATATTACCGATTTCCGGTGAAATGCTTCGTCAATGGCAATCTCCCAAATTTGAACACTCTGTTTGAAGATGTTAATTAATATTTAAAGTAGAGATGTTTCATGTCATTGCTTAAGGATACTTTGAAAATATTAAATGTGACGTTTCTATTGCCGTAACCCTCGATGTTTACTTAACATAGGAGCCTCATTTTGTAGAAGTACTGCAGTAATTGCTGGTTATCGCTTTTTTTGGCTTGCTTGGCAGTTAAATTTTTAACCTAACGATTTAGATAATTATTACATTTGGAAATATGATTCGTATTTTTTAAAGACGTTTTAAATAAAAAGCAATAAACGAACTCAAAGACCACAGAATTCAATATTTGGTGTACTAGAAACGGTTCAAACTTGGCGCTTGATAAAGTTTCCAAACGGATTTGGAGATTGCTTAAATCGTAGGGTTACTGGAAAATGATATGTGAATCCAAAACAAACAAAACAGAAAACTCGTCCATATAAACAATAAATAATCCAACTCTATTAGGAACATTGAAAGTACATTTTTCATTGAAAAATTACTAGCAAAAATAAATAAATGAAACTATCGATTCCTAATAGCCAACTTTATCAGAACTATTACCAACTGTAACGGAAAAGGAAGTATATACTCAGATTTGTTTTCTATTTAATTAAAAACTAAAAGCTTAGTTTGGAATTTTAGTAATGTTACCATTGTAATTTATCTACGAGCTTTAAATTCTTAAAAAATTACTTTCAAAGTGAATAATTGGATCTTCATTGCATTTAATCAATTCTGTGAAATCTTGAGAATATTTTATCCAAGGAAGTTTAAGAAATTATACATATGATAATGAATTATCTGCTTTTAAACTCATTATGAGGAACGGAAAAATACGTGTGAAACGCATAGAGGGTTAAAACGTTTCCATCCGGTTACAAAATATATTCTTGAAAAACCCAAAAATTATCTTGTAGAAGTTGTTTTATAAAATTATCAATGACTATCCACCAAAAGTTTCGATTTCTTAAACTATGCTGCACTCATAAAGTGTACTATCTAGGCAGAGACATAATATTCTTTTTCGAAAATAAGAAAAACTCTAAATCTCCATTGTCTGACGAAATCTGCCTGGGTATTGAACATTTTTCACATAGTGCATCATCCACACAAAGTGATGACGCATTTTTGTTCGTTAACCAAATCAATAGCAGCATTTAATTAATAACATACGTTTTAATTTAACATCTAATGAAGGTAACTAAAACAAAAATAATAATTTGACACACCGATTTGCATCGCCACTGTTTAGAGTACCATTGTCATCCCCTGTTCTTGATGCCATTACAGCAACAGTACCAGTTGGATGGACAGCCATTGCCATACATATATTAGTGTAATTTAAAAAAAGTTCCAGTACCAGTTGGATGGACAGCCATTGCCATACAGATATTAGTGTAATTTAAAAAAAGTTCAAAGGTGAAACTTTATCTAAACAGTTACTATTCTTCAAGGAAAATTTGTAAGTATTTTTATTTTTCTAGTTACAAGTTTAATGTCTAACCAAGCGTTCATTTATCTACTAAACATATTCCATGATAAAAATATACGCAAGGGTAAACAACTTGTAGATCTTACTATAAAGCCATCAACAAAGTTTCCGACAAAAGTTTCGACTCCTTAAATGAAACAAGTATATTGTCAAGGAAGAGGCATAATATCATTCTTTTTCAAAGTGAAGAAAAAGTGGAGATCCTTCAAAGACAACGTGGAGATCTATCTATCAAAGTCTTGAGAGAAGTAATTAAAATAGTGGAAAGCCGGCGTAATTGTGGCAAGTAAATTAGATTTAGACACAAAATGTCTTAATTATATTTCTTGATTCAGTGAACTCCGCAATTAACTCGATTATCGCGGGAACTCTGAGGGAAGAATTATGATACACAAGGAAACAAGAAGAAGGTTTTCTGGTTTCCGAGTTTCCCGGCATTAATTTGATGAAAACTGCTTCCATTAATTGATGCAGGAAGCTTCCCAAAAACTGAAGAAACTATTTATTCCATTTTTAAACGCTTCTATTTACAAGCGAACGATTTTGAACGTCTTATAACGTTTGCCTTTTAGGTACAAATAATTGTGTCTTATTTTAGGTGGAGTACACCATGATTAAAATAATTTTCTTATATCAGATTTTTAAAGATTTATATTTACGAACAACGGGAATAAAGAATTTAGTTTAGAAGCGAAGTTAGTTTCATTATCTTTCAACAGTAAAGCGTAATTTACTTTTCCTGCATTTTATTTTTTAACGGCAGTTGAGTAAATCGATGTAAATGACTTTAAGAATTACAGGAAATAATTTTAAAAGTTAATTTGAACTTTAAGCTTTAATTAAAATTAATTAAAAACTGAAAAGTTCTACTTAATATTTCCTTATTAAACGACAGTTATAAATTGACTAAATTTTAATGAAAATATTATTTAAAAATTGATTAAATTAATTAATCAAACATTAATAAAAATTCTTAGTATTATATATAAAGGCGCATATGCAGCTATGTATAATATAATACAGATACAAATAACAGATATACTAAACAAAAATTGAAATTAAAAAAGAAAGAAAAGTATAGATAAGAAAAAGTAGATTTAAACAAAAACGATGACAATACATCTTTAAGCGTACTAACGCAACAGCCTCAAGTGATTGCATCAACTGAAGTTTAAAACGATAATATTTGAAACACATAAAAATTAATTTAGAAAGTAAAAAATGTTCAAACCGGAAAAAATGAACGAAGAATCGAATGGCGAACTTTATCGAATAATTTTAATTTTAATTTTTGTTTAGTATATCTATTATTTATTTCCTTATTAAACATTTTCTTACTTCAAATGAAAAATTTAATAAATCATTTTGTTTATTAATTTTAAAATTATGCGGAATTAAATTTAAAATGCCAAAATGTAAGTGATGCAAATATGTTTATAAAATTATTTAGGCAGAATGTTAGTTTCGCAGTGTAGGATTAAATGAAAAATTAATCCTACACAACAATTAGATCTGATTTAAGAAAACAATCCTAACAGGAAAACTGCTTTTTATTAAAAATAGATGAACGAAAGACTAATTTTTATTAACAAGTATTTTTAAGTTAGCTAACGAGCTATGTTTAACGAGCTAAACCTTTTACAATGAAACGTTGAAGTAAATAATGTTTATAATTATTAGTCGAGAGAAGAGATTACTTTAAAATACCCGATTTACTTTTCAAGCCTTAATTTGACAAAATGAGCTATAATTTTATATGCATATATTTCCTTTCAAATTACCATTTTTTAAAGATAAACTATATAAAACTAATCTGGACTCCATATATTTTAATTGAAAGATTAATTAAAATATTTAGCTACAATAATCCATGATTACGAGGGAAAAAACCTTAATGATGTCCTTTTTTCATTCTTTTAAAGAATTTTTTTTTACCAGTAACAAGTGTCAGAAGACAATTATTTTATGGAACATAATTAATTGCGTGAACAATCCACGTTTTTTCCTAGAAAATGAAACAAGCCTTTTCAAAGAGAGACATTTTAAAACAAATTGAAACGACACTAATTGTTTTTCCTTACATTTTAGTAATTTTTAAAGCTTTATTTAAAAAAAAACATTTGATAAGATTTTGTCTGCAAAAAAAGTTAATATAGGAGAAAATTAAATATAAATTGAAAACGAAATTATCTTGCAAATACTTTTTTACTTTGAACTCTCTACTAATAAAATAAAAATTGGACAATCGGGAAAATTTGTTACAAACATGGAACAATTTTACAATTAAGGACAAGGAGTGAAAAATTTGGAAATGTCCCCACTAACAGGGCCATCTTATCCAATGGGCTAATTGGGCTGTAGCCCAAGGGCGCCAATGATCCAAAGGCACCTAAAAATTTACAATACAGTAAATTTATGAAACTAAAATTAATTTTGAACCAAAATATGTATTTAATTTTTTTTAATATTGTAGAGGGACGAGACTCGTGTTTATATGGAATGCCGCTGTTGAAGAATTAATTCAATTTCAGGAACCAATTTTATTAGATGGCTAAGTTCCACGACACAGTACATTAAAAGGTACAAGACGCAAGACAGAGAACAACAACACAAGACAAGTACACAGAAGAAGAGAGAGAGGCATCATGGGAAAAACCCGGATGGCTCTAGTAGCGCCACCTACCATAAAAAGGAGAAGGCAGTGAATTGCAACCGCTACAATATGTTAAAAGTAAAGATATGATTTCTGGTGGAGAATTGTAACTCCAGAGTCTTTATCTATTATCTAAAATAATTTTTTAAAAAAGCCAAAAAAATCGAGGCCATCTTATGCAATGGGCTAATTGGGCTGTAACAAAATTTGGGCTGTATCCAAAGGCCTAAAAATTTACAATACAATAAATTTACAAAACTAAAATTAATTTTGAACCAAAATATGTATTTAATTTTTTTTAAATATGTTAAAAGTAAAGATATGATTTCTGATGGAGAATTGTAACTCCAGTGCCTTTATCTATTATTTAAAATAATTTTTAAAAAATCCCAATTAATCGGGGCCACCTTATGCAATGGGCTAATTGGGCTGTAGCAAAATTTGGGCTCTATCCAAAGGTACCTAAAAATTTACAATACAATAAATTTACAAAACTAAAATCTTATTTGAATTAAAATTTAAATTGTTTTTTTTTAATATGTTAAAAGTAAAGGTATGATTTCTGATGGAAAATTGCAACTCCAGTACCTTTATCTATTATTTAAAATACTTTTTAAAAAACCAAAAAAATCAGGGCCACCTTATGCAATGGGCTAATTGGGCTGTATCCAAAGGCACCTAAAAATTTACAATTCTAATTGTATTTTAATTTTGAACTAAAATATGTATTTAAAGACTTTTTAATATGTTAAAAGAAAAGATATGATTAAGGTTTGTAACTAGACAATCATCGATTTTGTAATGTTACATAAACATGTGTATATATCATTTCAAAAAATATTCATACAGAGATAATCAATGAGACAAATTATGCGTCTTACAATACGGAAGCTTACTTCTGAAATTCTGTTTTGAAAAGTCACCGATTTCCAAAATTTTAAATCGTTAATAAAAGAACAGGTTAATTTTTTATTTGCTTTATTCTATTTTATTTATTTATTGCTCATCAATTATAGTATTAGCTAGATATTCGTTAGGCCCGCAGGCTCTCAAATTCTTGGTTATGGTTCTAATGGGGCGCCAAATTACTGTACCCCAGGGCGCTCAAATTTGGTAAAACGGCCCTGCCGACTATTCTAGAACGTCTGGTCGCTTCACCCATATTCAATTTCTTAGCAACAGCTTAGATAAGAATTTTAGAGAATTTTGCGTGAAAAAATTTTAGTATCAATATTTATAGAGCGATCTAGATCTGCCAAATTTGGCAGATCTAGATCCAACGGTAGGAAGTGCTCACTAAGAAAGGGGTTTCCAAAATTTTAATTAAATTTTTAATTAAAATTAATCGAAATTTTAACCTTTTACCTCAATAGCCTCTATTACCGCTCAAAAACTATTTGTACACCGCTTAAAATTCAAAATATTAGCTTTTCAGAAATACCAATTTTATTTCTGCATAATTTTTTTTCTGATTTTAATAAATTTTTAAAAATATTTTTAATTACATTTCAGTGCAATATTCTACACTGTTTCAGTTACTGCAATCATACTCAAGCTCAGTGCGACAATATTAGATACATTTTTGGATACACGTTATCGTTGCTATAATTAAAAGCAAATTTTATACATGCATTTTTTTCTGTACTTTCAATAATTTTTTAAAATTAGTTTCAAACACATTTTTGAAACAATGTCTTTCCTCTATATAACCGCATGCCACAAAAATAGCAAGATTGTCAATAATCAATGTAAATGTGTCAATAGCTCTCGTGCAACTGAATGAAAACAAATTAGGATTTTCAATTCATTTCTAAGCAATGCTTTAACATATTTTAAAACATTGAATTTAACATGATAATTTTTAGGCTCGCATTCTCTCTGTAAACAGCGTGATGCAAAAATCGCAAGGGCTGATGTAATCAAGCAAGACGAAGAGAAGAAAAACGAGTTAAGCATGAACCATTGTTGGACTAAATATGCCGTTACCGACTACATGTTCGGATATCCTTTATTACTTTTTTCAGCGTATCGTTTTTTCTTGCATACCCCTCTATGTATGAACCTCAGAAGCACTACCCGTCGAATGTTACATGGCCAGTCTGATTGGATGGGTTATCAAGACCCTCTGAGGGTCGACCCGTGCTTCATTTCCCAGGGGGGGCGGACGGTGTAGCGGGAGGTCGAAAAGTGATTCTGCAAAGGGTGGATCGAACAGGCACGCATCGATTCCTCGTAATTAGAAGGCAAGGTCTCCACCGTTAATTGTTTCGGAGCTGTGGGAACGATCACCCCCGGCAGGTGGCGCTGCCCTCGCATTAAATAAGGGACCATCATTAGGACGGTCCTGTCGCAAACACAATCTCACATTTCTGTTTGTTCTCTGGAAATAAACAGAAACATTTTCAGTTCCAGTTGGGGTCAGTCGTTAGGCGTTGGAAAAGCGGAAGTGTCGAAAGTTCCGCTTCAACTGGCGCATTCATAACAGGTTTATTGGGCCGATTCAGCTTGATTTGTTTATTTTGGATGGCAAAATATGTTGCCCGGGCAAAATTCGGTAATCGAATGGGTGCAATGCTGCCCAAGTATGTCATCAATGAAATTAGTGACTTTCCAAACAGTAATTGTCACATGTTGTGCTTTAGGACAACGATATGATGACAAATTGATAGCTGGTTTTAGATTTCGATGTCTGATTATATTTATCAAGTTGGATTTAGAGATCAAAATGAATGGAGAAATGCAATTGTTTGAATGGCCGCATTGCATTTATCGTAGAAAATGATGGTAGTTATGTCATCGACGTTGATATTGAGATAGCATGGTAGGCGTAATAATTTATCTCTGTGGAGCGAAGTCAAATTTATTAGCCAGATGTAAAACTCTACAACAAATGTTGGAGTTTTCAGTGACTAATGACTTCTGCACTGTTAAACAATAGTCACTTGTTGTCGTCCCATTTCTCTCGTAATGAAGTAACTGGTAGATACTTTTGCACAATATGATAGGTAATTAGAATTTAAGGAAGAAGAAAGTGATATTTCAAATACCGTGTATCTTGAAGTCAAATATATTTTTTTAAAATTATTTTTGAGTTTGAAAAAGATATAGACTTCTGGTGAGGGCATATAATTTTTAACAATTCAAAACTTCCCGTCGTGGGTGATCCATCACGTTAAGGCACCCTTTCTCGGATCCATTTAGGTGTCAAATTACCTGTCAAAACATCACATTCCAGCACTTCAACAACCAGCTTATTCCCCTGATCCCCCAAAGGGACTTTTTCCTCTAATGAAGAATTTGCTTATGGGGCAACGATTCTCAAGTTCCAAAGAAGTGCAGCAATGTAGGGCATTGGAAGAGAGGGCAAAAGGGGTTTGCAATCCGCATTTGCATCCTTGTGTGAATGATGAAAAAAATGCATAGATGCATATGGTAATGACTTCGAAGGAAATACCAGATAAGCATGTTTCATTTATATTCATTCTTTCGTAATAAAATAAGTTCCGGAATTTTTTGAACGTAGTAATACATGCATATACAATATCAAGTCCACAATTAACAGAAAAAATTGATTAGTTTACATTTCAAAACAAATCATACAACACTCGAAAGTAGTCAGTTTTCTATAAATTAATAAAGGAACAAAGTTGTCAAATAAAAAAATAGGTATTTAAAAGAGAAAATATGTTTTTGGTGGATGATATTGTGACATTTTTTTCGTAGCTGCAACATTTTTGAAACTCAGAACACTCATTTTCTCAATGGCTATCTTGATGTCTGGATTAAAGCGTGCATTTTATTATAACAAAGACCAATGAGCGATGTTTAATTTTACAATGAAGAAATGGAAACTTCAAAAAGTGAAGATACACAATTAAACGAGAATAATTGAAAATCAGGTGGTAGAATCGTTAGTATATTATCTTTAACACGGCACTGCTTTCTGAAGTAAGCAGGTTCGCATTTAATTCTTAAAGCATAATCATGTATAAAATATTGTTTGAGTGACAATTTCAAAGATCACTAGTTATTTACGTAGCATTTTGTTATTAAGTTAATAAATTATATATTGTTTCCAAAATAAACTCAACAACTGCTTTTCATGCCAACTTCCAGCATTTTGTAGGAATAAGCAAGCTGCATTTCACGGCAAATCAAATCATTATATTATCTCTTTCCCCCAATATTTCCGTATCTTATGCATATACATGAGCCATATAATCATTGTAGGATGAACAGATAATTGCATAAAAAGATTTCCACATTCATACGATTGAAAAAGTTTCCTGGCTGTAACAGGGAAAGCGAAATGTTGGCTCAGCAGTATTCGACCAGAGGCGGCCAGCCAGACAGTCACTTGTCTTCTCTGATCACGTCGGCCCTCCTCCTAAGTGGTAGCATATCACCAGGGAATACCCAGCTTGCAAACGATTGCTGAAATCGAAAGCTGCATTTTCTCCTGGAACCTTACCTTCGTGAATAGATCAAATGCGATTATTCTAAGTGTAGATATAGAGTGACAACTGAAGTTGACAGCAAGGAGAAAATTACACGGCAAATTATTGCACGCATGTACACAGCCTTTAATCTGATCTTAATTATTCAAAAGTAATTCATATAATTGAACAGAATTTAGCTTGAACGTATTAAGAAGAAATTTACTTCAGTTAGTAGCCATAAACGCAAGCTCTTCGCTTAATGAATTCGGAAACCTTCATCTACTATTATTAAGGGTTTTTTTGTACCATTGCCTGTTCCTGAGACGACTATGATGAAACTTCATTCCTTTCATGGCGATTTAAAGGAAATCAAAACATAGAATTTTTATATATATGTTATCGTAAAGTATGAAATCCGTTATTTCATAAAACTAGCTGATCACGCGCAGAGAATCTGCGCTTTGTTATATGCACACCATGCATTTTCGGCCAAATTGGCGCATTCTGGCTCCTGACGTCTCAGGTAGCCAAAAATACAGCGAGCGTCAACTATCGCCAAGAAAGAAGTTGAGCCAAGGTGGCGATTCAGCGCTCCAAGAAAATTCGCCAAGATGAAACAGTGGTGTGTGTATAACGGAAAAGTACTCAATATACAATGTTGACAGTAATAACCTCCATGATATTCATCTTAATTTGTGAATTTAACAAGATTTCCCCTTCGTTGATGTGAACATTCTACTGCTCATCTAAGCCCATCTGCTTCATTTCTAACTGATATGTTTAGAATAATTTCATCCAAAGTTTCATTATATTGTAAAAAATATTCGTTGATGTGAACATTCTATGGCTCACCTAAGCCCATCTGCTTCATTTCAAACTGATCTCTTTAGAATAATTTCATCCAAAGTTTCATTATATTGTAGGAAATAATGTGAGCTCTACGTCTTAAACTTATTTTTTTATACTTTTTTTACACTAGTTTAAATAAAGTAGCAGCCTCTACTCATGGAGTTATGCCCAACATTCCTTCCGGTTTTGTTTTGTAAACAAACCGATCGTTGTCATCGGCAAAAGAGAAATTAACCTCTTTTCTGTGCCACATATGTTAGCGTTTTATATATATAGATACCTCGTTGACCGAGCTAAGCGAGTTCCTGTTTCAACTCGATTGTTAAGCATTTCGTCTGCTTGTCTCTAAAGTTATTTGTTGCGCAATCACGAACAAACACGATGTTCTATTTCCATTCAATTTCGCAAGAATTGTTCCTTGAACTCATGAAAACGACGTACATGAAAGAATCTTTATTTTTTTATTCCGTTTCAAAGGGGTCATTTTAACTCTTTTATCCCGAGGCTACATTTTGCTTCTAGCCCCTTTAAAACCGGGCCTGTTTGGGATGATACGACTTGAATTGGACTCTCCCAACATGGGTGGTCATTTACCCTACCACCCCTGCTATAAGCTTCCCTTAAGCGCAAGGAAATGGGCTGCGATTGGCAAGAATAATTGGACTCCCTACCGCGCTTGTCTCCTAAGCGATCTCAGAACCTCACCTCCCCTAAAAAGGAGGCAACCGCCTCAGACCGGCCCTCGTCGCTGTTAAGAGGAAATTTTTAGGCCGCCTCGCTCGGTGTGAGAGGGTTAAAGGTTTCATTGTTTGCAAGTCTGTGGCGAATCTAGCATCTTTAAATTATGTCGGTAATGGAGATTGAATATCTAAAGAGACAAAAAGGTAGGAATATCTAAAAAGACAAAGAATAATAGAAGCAATTTAATTGGTGTGCGCAAGTGCAGCATCATCCAGGAAAAAATTGCCATGTATAAAATAAATAAAAATATTAAAAAAGGGGAATAAAAAAGTGGAAGGGTAATAAAAAAAACCCTAAAAAATCTTTAGAAAAAAATCTACAAAAAAATTTCAAATCTTTTGTTAGTGTTTCCCTCACTAGATGGAGATAGGTGCACGCATCTATTTGCCTTGTTTACATTGCAACAAACGTTTGCTAAAACGTCACCCCATTGTTCCACATATATTATAATAGGTAAGATTTTAATCCCTTCTTTTCACACTTTGTTCTGGAGATTGTCTTTAATTTCTTCTTTATGGATAAATGTTTTTCTTTCCAATACATTCCGGTTTAGGTTCAGGCCAAAAGAGGATATTAAATTCAGACCTTAAAGTCTTTTTCCTCTACAGAAAACCTACTCCATTTTTGAATCTGCATGAATGTCTGGCCTCTGATGAAATCATTCACCAGATTCTTACTTCCTGTCGTTGTGTACTATTATTTTTTACCCTTCCACTTTTTTATTCCCCTTCGGTAATGGAGAGCTAATTAATTGTAATTTTGTCATTTAGAAATATTAAGAAATATGATTAGTAGGAGTCGGTTAAGCAAGCGATGCAAGTACATTTGCAAAGAACGTGTAAAAGATTTCGATTCATATTTTAGAATATTACTAGCGTACCGATAAAAGTAAAACTCAGAAATTAAAGGTTTTCATTTCATGCATTAAACCATTTAAGGATGAGAATGATTGCGACCGACGGAGGGTTAAAATGGAACTGATCTTTGTTGCCAATGTATTTTTGTAGATGCCACCGATTTTTTTTTATAAAATACACAATCAATTTGGCACGTAATGATAATCTTTGAAATTTTTGAAGAAATCATTTCGTAAGGGGACATACGACTCTTTAACCTAGAAAAAATGGGGTGAAAACTGTCAAATTCGATAAATTATATCCCTGAAACAATGCAACTCACAAAATCACTTTTTTTTTCTTGAAAAATATCTGTTCTTTCTCTTATAGTACACATATTTTCAATCCTTTATATTGGTATGTATTTATTTGAGAGAGTAATAAATATGGGTATAATTTTTAGAGAAAAATTACGGACAAAATAATAGTCTAAACACAATATTTTGGGTATCTAAGTAATCCAAGCAGCCTACTTAAGAAACTGAACCAAACTTTATAAACCTTTAAAATTAATTTCTATTTTATATTCTAATTTAACATAAAATGTTAAAAATAGTTAACTATTAAATAATAGCTAGATATAAAAAAGTTAATAATAATAGTTAAAATAATAAATACATAGTTAATAATAAAATAGCTAAAATTAAACAATAGTTAACAATAATAGTTAAAATAAATAGTAATAATAAATAGTTAACTATAATGTTAAAAATAGTTAATAATATATAATAGTATAAATAATTAAATAAAAATATGGTTAAAATCAACTTTTCTAAACACCAAAAAATTTCTTTGTAGAGAATATGTATAAAAATTGTGTTCAATTTGTAGAACATACCACAATACATATTCAGTAAAACTTTTATGTCAAAATATTCAATAGTTCTTGAGATATTGTGCGCGCAATATAAAAAAAAAAGCATTGAGATATAGCGCTTTAAAGATATGGCCATTTTCAATGTTTACGTTGAACAGCTGATACATTTTTCTTCTTAACTGTCGTAATTATGGGAATTTTTAACGGGAATTGTTTTGAACTGTTCAAGAAAGACAGGGGTATAATATATATTTGTTTCATAAAATCGAAAATTTTCGAGGTTTAACAGTCGTATTCTCCCCTTAATTCTAAGACTGAATCCTGAATCGATAGGTTTCAAAATATCCCCCTGTTAGGAGCTCCTTTTATTCTTCGTTGAACAAATTTCATCGGATGCATCTCATATGCATAAGACGAGCTTAAGTGTACCCATAGGCAGGAGAACTCCTCTTTCGCTCCCCCTACAATGCATTTATGTTGACACTATTCAAATGTAATCCATGACATATGAAAAGAGAACTTACTGAAGGTTGAATTCAAATTCTGACATCACGTAGACGCCACCAAAATAAAACGTCACGGTTTTAAGAAGCGAAACCGTTTTTTGTGGAAGGTAAGAGTTTTTTATACCTTTTATTTAACTTGACTTGTTTCATGTTTGTAAAGATGGAAATTTGTAATAAGTTTTTCCACTCGGTTCTCGATTTCGAATTGAATTTTTCAACTTTCTACACTTGTGTTCTCGTTGACGGTACACTATTTTAATATTTTTATAGTTTAATATTCAGTTAATCCATTAATGAAATTTAATGTTGATTCCATACCAGTAGCGCCACCTGGTGGTGAATCTGAGAAAAAGATTACTACATGATTCCATAATATTTAGAATAATGAATTACAAATCAAAGAATAATAAGTAAAAATTCATTAAAATATAAATATCTACTTTTAAATGCATCAATGAAAGTGTTTTAATAACTGTTTGTATTAATTTAAAGGAAAGGAGAGTTAACACTTGCTTCAAGTTATATAGTGAGATTTTTTGCATGCTAGAATTATATGAACTATAATATCCCTTTGAAATTAAATGGAATCTCCACTCAAAGAAATTGCACTCTATTTTTCAGAAGCAATTCGAAAATAATGATAATCATTACAATCATGATAATTAGAAACATAATTACGAAATTCCTTCTATAAGAGACAGTTTTTATCCTCTTTGATTTACAAGGACGTATCTGACTCTTACATAAAACTGGAAAATATTTGACAGAAAAATCTGTGATTAAGTCAAAGAAAGTATCATTTGATTTAACATTTGCGAAAAGTGCCAATGACGATATATCGTTGCATATGCGATGGCGCCTTACTATTCGCATAAAAAAAACATTTTGAGATATAGCACTTTAAAGATGTGGTCATTTTAAATGTTTACGTTGAACAGCTGATACATTTATCTTCATAAACTTCATAATTATGAGAATTTTTTAACTCGGATTGTTTTAAATTATTCAGAAATAACTGGAGAATAATATATATTTTTCACAAAATCGAAAGTTTTCGAAGTTTAATAGTGATAAATAATTATTTTAGTAATACTGTAGGTCAAGATATGTCCTTAATCAAGACTAGCATCATTCAATCATGGTTAAATTTTTATTAAAAGAAACTAATCAACATTACAGCAGCTCCAGCTGTTTGCTGGAAAGTTTCTATTTTTCAATGTTTGTAACTTAGAAGATATTCTAAAATTGATAAGAAAATTCCCATTTTGATTATTACCAAATATTTACCTCTTCTATAGCTGCTTTCTAAACAAATTACAAAAAAAAACTGAATGATCTCTTGCAGCTGACCTTCAACCTACGAAGAATTCCCTCAACCAAACGATTACCTAGGGCGGCTGGGCAAACATCTTAAAGGCCTTCTTTCGAGCCACATATCATTCTATTTATACAAAGCCCGGGCGATTTCGCAGAAATTCTCAGCCAGCCGACCTGCCCTGGAAATCCAATCCCGCCAAGAGGCTCCGGCACCATTTCGAAATTGAAATCCGCGAGCCGGCCGACTGGAAATGTGGCCTCCTTAAGCAAACTCCCGGCCGGGAAACCGGAAAAAGAACGGATTCCGGAAAAGGAGGAGGGATCGAATGTTCGGCGTGTTCCCTCATCGATCCCTACTTCCATGCAAATGGAATCTTTGCCCGGATTTGCATCCATGGTGGGGGATTGGAAACGCCACCAACTATTTGGAGACCTTTGTGATTGTCCACCCTCTGACAGCAGGTGTCTCTTTCATTGGTTTTATAAATGACAGCATTGGAAAAGGAAAGGGCGCCATTAAAAGTAAATTTCAACAGTCTTTTAATATGAAAGGTATAGTAGAGAGTGAGAAAAAGGAAAAGATTCTCCGACGATTAATTGTATTAATGTATGCTGCTAATCAGAATAATTCATTTGTAATAAAAATAAATTGTTAGAAACACGATTCTATTAGTGTGGTAAAAAAATTGAAAAATAAATTGTCAAAAATATAAAGATCAAAAGAAAATCGTTAGTTCATCAGAGACTGACGGAAATACCACGGGGACACTAGAATTTTTCACATATATAATAATATTTTAATTTTGAATTAATATCGAGGAATTTTGTTTTCTATGATTTTCATTGTAGATTGATTATCTTATAGCAATGTGTCTAGAACCTTAAATGTATAGATTTGACAGGTTTGGAAATCACTAAGTTCTAGTTTTAATTGAAGGAATATTTGATAGGTTGCAAAAGATAATTGGCATCAGAGAATTTAAATTAGGAACGCTTCCTATACAAACACATTCTGTCATCATAATCAAAGCTGAAAAAAGTTAAAGTAGATCAAATTAATAATCCTTGCGAATAGCTATCGACAATCGGATCTTTCATAGTGTTTTTAGGAATTCCTACTATATGATTTCGTTATATTTCTAAAATCAATTGCCTTTATGAAGAATAAAATGTTTTTATATGCACTATTCTATAATAAAAATAAAAACTTAGAAATATTGCGAAGAATAATGGCAAATTAATAGTCATTTCGAAAACACACAAAAATCAAAACTCGGTAGAAAACGGCAATTTCGCATTCGATCTGCTAGATGGTTTAAAAATATTGCTACAATCATGTCCAGAAATTAATTCATAGGGCAGAAAGAGAAAAAAAAGACATTGTCGTTCGAAACAAACAACCCAAACTAGTGGCCAAACTACACGCAAAAAAATAATATCGAAGCTATTTATTATTTCACCCAACTACCCAAGCAAGTCGAGTGATTGTAAACTATCCATCGCGTTGTTTTCTATCAATCAGGGGCTCTGTTTGCAAAACCCGAACCTTTCTGTGAACAGACGAGGCCTCTTCCGTGCCGGGCACTCTCCGGGTGGGGTTGCGTGCCACAGACTCCAACTTGTCAGGGTCCGGGAAATAAAGATAATGCGGTCCAACTCCTGGGAGTGTCACGTGAACAAAGAGGGGGAGCGCCCCGGCCCCCTACCTCGCGCAATTTTCGAGGAGGGCCCCTGCGTGATGCGATTATCCCAAACACGAGGTGGGGGTGGAGTCGGTCAGGTAGGAATATAAATGATCTCCTGGCGGATGTTTTTAATACAAGCTTTTAAATATGAAACGCAGGTATTAATCACCGTCCACCACTCTGGGGTTGACGTCGCTGATGGGGTCGTCCAGAGGGCGCTTCCAGGAAGCAAACACAACGTGAATTTTAGATTAATGGACACGGTGATCACCTGTGACGAGGGTCACTGAAATGAGAGCATTTTGAAGAGGGGTATTAGAATATCTATAGGTATATTACAGGGTCGTTATTCGTTTATGTCGAAATAGGATGGATATTACAGAAGCAACTCATCAAATTAAGGTGCTGGAGTATGTAGCAGCACTATTTATCTAAAAATATATAAAGAGAGCGCCTAAATTTACATACCGAATATTTAATCTTTCATTTAAAGAGAATGCATATTGCAGAAACTCAAATTACGGTCTTGCATGAAAGATATACGTTAGAAAACAATGGAGCAATTTTTTTACGTAACAAATTATTTTAAAACCTAAAATTAAAAACTAAATGAGGTAGTAAATTCACTGATTTGCCAAATATAGTAAGTAGATAATTATTATACAAATGATTTGTGGATTTTTGCTGAATATGTTTGGATTTGTTTAGATAAACATTTATTGGCACCTATGCAGACTAAAAGAATAAAAGTTTCGTGACGATTTTTCGATTGAATAAAGTGTACTAGGTTGCATGAAATGTTGTACACTTCGAATTAATTTAGATTTTCATACAAAAAAGTAATTATAAAGCCAAAATTATTAACCCAAGATACACAGTAAACTTGGACATTTTAAAATTTTTAACAGAACATTTAGTCGTATAATTTTAACGTAGGACTACGTTCTTCCCAATGGGGTCTCAGGAAGGAATTTGATTCACACGCCAAAGCGCCGAAAAAACGTTGTATTTGAGATCCTCTATACCTCGGTAACTACATATGTTAAAAACATAACCAATGTCTTATTTTAGAGATAAAGGGTAACAACAGGAGTTACAAAAAAATTTAAAAATCGGAGAAGAGTTACGCGAGTAATGTAGTCCTACGCCTTTAACATCAGCGGTAGTTTGAAAAAGACAGCCTCCCGTCATTTTTTAAAACTCCGTTCGAGCTATTATTTTTTTTCTTGTAGACAGCAAGAAGAAAAATTAAATACTTTCTTTTGCAAGAAATACATTTTTAATTTGTCATGTTTCTTACCTTCTCTTACTTGAATAGCTCCATCTTTGTTCCTATTCACAGTAAAAATAAGTTTGAAAGAATTGTATGATACTGAAAATTATCCTTTCGAAAGAAGCGATAAAATTAATTCCGTGATTTATTTTAATACATCTAAGAAAAGGAATGCTTCTAGCAAAATGAGTGAAACTACTCGAAATAGGTCATCAAAGGTAATAACGCTCGCTAGGAAACTCCTTTTAAATAAACTGCACAATTTTCTACACAGTGTCATTTCGATTAGTTATGACAGTCCATCAAATTAAATATTCAAGTCAGCAGTTCTACCTTCGCAAAAGCTCGCTAGGACGAAAATGTCGTTTCCAGGTGATTATAGCTACTTTAGTTGCTATTCTAGAGAGATGTGCAGTTAGTTGATTTTTTTACCTTATGTTTGAAATGTCCTGTAGAAGTTTAATAGGTTTAATTTAATTCAAGAAGCTTATGACATAAGTTATCCTTCGGTCGAGCGCAATACAAGTGCCAACACGTTCGGGCGTAAATCAACTGCGCGAACAAAATTTAAATTTTTGCTTAGGTTTTAGAAAAAACTTAGAATACTAAACTCTTCATTGAGTCAAAGCTATATTTGCGTTTTCAATTAACTTCTTTGTATTTCCTTGCAATTTCAACTAACAAAACGTTCAGGAGGGTGTTGACGTTTGTTTTTACCGTAAGGTTCCTTAGCAATGACACTGTTGTCTTCGAGAGACTGCAATAATTCAACATTTTGGAAACAATATTTTGGAAATAACAATCAATATCATTGAATTAAGGGCATACGAACTGTTGCAGGTATATAAAAAGAAATATTGAGAAAAATTTGGGAAATCAAAAATGCAAACGTAATAGGGCGCAACTCAACTACCAGATTAACGTGCCCCTTACGTGCATCAAAAGAGCACTAAATAACAAGCCAAAACACCCGGTATGAGTGGTAGGGAGCCAGGAAGCTACTAGAAGTCCCACACCTTTCAGTAAAGCCCGTACTTAGGCACAAAAAAATATGGGTGCTTCATCTCACAGATTAGATCCGCCCGACGGAAGGTTACATATCTATTTCTTTTGGGTGAATATAGTAGTTAAATAATATAATAGTAATAGTACATAGATAAATAAAAGATAATTGTATTAAACCTTATAAATAAAATTCATTGATTAGCCAAGAATAGATAACTTTTATTCAATTGATTTGTCGGTTTTTGCTAAATGTGTTTTCATTTCCTTAAATAAATATATTTTTTGAAGCAAAGAAAAGTTTTTCGATTCAGTAAAGTAGGCTAGATTCCATAAAAGATTACGAACTTTTAGTTAATTTAGATTTTCAGGCAAAAAAGTAACCAAAATACGCATGTGAAGACCATGGTTCCCTTTGAAAAACTGTTCATATGTTCCCCCCGACCATTTAGAAATTAAATCATACTTTACTCTTTTTTCGCAGCAAAATGATTTTACACACAAACTTATTAATAAGTTATAAACTAAATATAGGAAACGAGGAAATATATAAATTTTTCAAAAATAAAAAATAAAACCGAATTTTCTTGTCACGAAAATATTTTTTATAAGAAAAATTTCATACATATTTATTGCTAAGATATTTTGGTTTCTTTTTTATTTATTTAGGTTTGGATTAATACATTCTTTAATTAGAAATCAAAAGTATAATTTTTGTATAAAAATTCAGATTTAAATATATAATAAGAATTAAAAAATAACTTTTCATTAAATAGCGGAATTCATAA
>BGPR01007561.1:51350-62299 GCA_013235015.1 Araneus ventricosus
AGCCGATACATTACCGGAAAGTAATCGTCAAAGGCAAGGTAAACTCGAGCGGAATAAAGCGTCGCGGAATATTTCGCCTCCGCTAATTGCCTCTCATTAGAGAAGTTCTTGCGAAAACCGATTCCTCTGTCAACATTTTGTGCCGGCCTCGCATAATGAGGAACTCGGCCTCAATAACCTCCTCCTCCTGCGTAAATAAAAGTTCTGCCGTACAGAAATTCGAGGAGGGAGTCGCGGATTTAATGTGGGAGATATAGGCAGCCATTCGAGGTATCGCCTTCTGCGTTTGATTATCACGCCGTTTGATCTTCTTCTCCTTATTTTTTTTTACCTGTGGTTAGAAGAAAAGCAATTCCGACTCCAAAATGTCTGTGTTTAAAATCAACCTTAAAGAGATAAAAATCTCAAAATCTATATATTTAACATAATCGGTAAAACCTTGACAGATTCTTCCAGCCCCAACCACTTACCGATTTTTCCAATTTTTATTTCATCCCTTCATTTTCGAGAGACATCTTAAACACTATACAATCTCTATAGGGAGAAAACCTTGACAGTGTCTTCCATCCCCAACCACTTACCGATTTTTCCAATTTTTATTTCATATGCATGCTTCTGACCCCTAGATATGTCATCAATTTTCGCTTACGTCCCTCCACCGTCTTCTATTTCCGAGAGATATCGCCGAATAAAACTTAGGGGTCTATTCTGGTACCGCCGGTTGGGGTGGGGTTCGGTTTTTTAGGGGGGGAACCCACCCCAACTCCCAACCCAACCAGGGGTACCAGATAGACCCCTTAGACACTGTTACCCAGCCTCAACACCTAGACCGATTTCGCCACTTTACGAGTATAGATATGGGTTATTAATATTACTGGCCAAAAATTAGTCGCTGAAGGCGGCTAGTATCAGTTTTAGACTGGGAGTCTAAGGGAGATATAGTAAGTAAGTGCTTTTCTCGTGTGAAGTTACTAGAAGATAACCAGAGAGATCTGGATCCCTCCCTTGGCATTCGGAATTCTGTATGACAGCAGCTGCAATAGCTTCGATTACTGAGGCCGGAGTCCTAGTAGCCCATAACCGGCCACGGCCCGACCCCTCCCGAAGGTGGTACGTAATATCATTGGTGGAGGGACCCAGAACCCCACCATTACTATACCCACAGGGGATTACTAGAAGATAAGGTTGTTTTCTAATTTTACAGCCCTTGTGGTATCTTATAATCTTGTTCATTATTATCAGTTAATTTATTTTAGATGATTGGTGCAAGAGGATACAGGAATTAACTCTTTTGCAGTTTAATTAGAGGGCAAACAGATTAGTTTCTCGGCGATGTTGAAAATAGAGGCGTATATTATTTATTTCGTAAAAATTATGCGATACTTGCTTTATAAAAAATTATAATCGATATAATTTTTACAAAAATAACTACAAATATTATTTAATAGCATAAAATTATAGTATGTTATTTTCTTTATAGAAAATTACGTTCATGATTAATTTTTAATATAATTACTTTCAAAAATTTGCACCCGTTATTGAATATTCCTGAATTCAATATTATACCCATCATAAAATATTATGTTATTTATTTAACTAAATGACATGCTCTATGCCATGAAGTATGTCGTAGTTAAAACGCATAAAGAGCTTTCAGATTAAATTAACTTCCCCTTTTCGAATGTATTTTCATAAGAATTTTGATTCATATTAAAAACAATAAGAATTAATGACTGTAGTTATAGTTCATTCTTATTTCGTTTGATATTTAAACAGAAGTTTAAAAGTTTTAGCCTAATGAAACCTAAACTCAAATATTATTTCACTGGTATATAATTAATTGAAGTAACGATGAAATTTCCAATAGTTTTCTAAATATATGTAATAATTCGTACTATAAATTATAATTATATTTAATTAAACTAACTTCTTAATGATAGTTTTATTTTCAAAGCAGTCAGACAAGTTTTTCTTTCTGTTAGGATATGTAAAGAATGCTTATTAAATCTAAACTAATTTGAAAATTAATTTTCTTTATGAGAAGTTATAAATAATTAACTTAAACCTTGAAGACTCACAAAAGATAGTGATACCAGCTAATGAGAAAGAGAATAACTTCGAACTTACTCAGAAGTACAAAACCAAAATATCCATAAATTAATAAAAATGTCTTATAATTTAGGCATTATTTTTCTTTGATTGTTTTCTGGTGACTTAAAAATCCTCTAATAGATGTCGTTATAACTTAGTTTACTCTAGATAACAATTCGAGAAAGTAGTGAAACTTTTACATTAAACAATTTCAGAAATTTTATTTGATAGTAAATTATACATAAAAATTCTCACTGAAAATCACTTTTAATTGAATTTAATGTTTTTCGCTGAAATTTGGACATCAATACATTAGATATTATCTTAGCTACAAGATTGATAATCTGATTGACGTTTTACTATTATTAATTATTTCTCTAAACACTCACTATTCAAGAACCTAATATCAGAAAGCATTAGAAGAACTCGTCAAAAATAATAATTTTCTGGCATATAACACACATTTCTGGCATATATATTCAAGTAGGAAACATTCTGCATTCTTAAAATTTCCCATGAAATTAATAGCCAGAAAATTTAATTTCTTCGTGTGTATTAAATCAAAGAATTATTAATGTCATTAAATCACTAATGTGTCTACTCTTTTTATACATTGAGCACAGTACAAATAAGGAATAGTACTAGTCCGATACTGAGTCAACTTCCGTCTCAAAGGAATTCAATCAAGTTTGTGTGCTTGAACTTTCCAAATATTGGATGGCAAGGATTAGTCACTTTCGGGAACTAATAATAACATTAAATAAATTATTAATATTGTTTTATTTTACTTTAATAATCTCGATTTGAAATACAAAGTTTGAATTTTTTGTTAATTAAGTTCAATTTTCTTTAACAAGTTTCATTATCGTGAGAACGCGGCTTGTTTTGGTTGGTCAGCCTTTCTTCAAAATTAAGCATTGATAAGTGCTAATAGATGTGCTAGTTAATAAATAATTTAGCAAAAGCGTTATATGTTTCGAATGCTTTATATCGATACAAAAGCCCCATTATCAATAGGTTTTCACAATTATTTGACTAATTTTTCGTTAGGGTAGACTTTTATCAACTTCGTGTCCAGTGTTTTGAGCATTCTATAGAACATATTCTGTGTTATGATAAATAATGTCACGCGTTTGGTTTGCTTACAAAAAAAATTCCCCGCAATGTTTGAGTTTTAAAATAAAAATAGACACCATTGGTCTGTACATAAGCAAACAATGAAAAGTTCTTGAACTCTTTTAATCCAAAAAAACCAGTAAAAAATGCATTCCTTCGGCGTTCTATCTATCCTTCTCGTCTGTAAGCCCCTTCAAACATTTAAAGAAGAGCGCCTCCTTTATCCCGAGTAACGACAATGCGAGGGGGGGATCCTTTCAGTGTCGATTCTTGACAAATTCTTCTCCAAACAGTGGCTGAAAGATGCAAAATGTCACCAGAGGTGAATAAGCGCCCCCGGGCCGGCCCCCTGCTGGGCGGTGGCGATGCCGGTTTGCGGGGTAAATGACAAGAGCCTCGCTAAGCCTTTTCCTGGTGGGGAAAGGAATCGTTTGCTAAACCCCTCACTCCTGACAGACGATCAGATCTTGTTAGACGAACGTCGCCCCACGTCCTCTGGCAACTTGCGATGACAACTTTATTCTGCTCTGGAAGAATGTTCGACATTTTTTGAAAAGGCTTAGGATAGTGAGAAACGGTTTGTCCTTTCGCCGTTCGACAACACTTAAATATTGAATGAGGACATTCATATTCTATGACACGTAGTTTTATTCCTCTTTTGACGCACAGTTTTCTGATGGAGAATTGTAACTCCAGAGCCTTTAACTACCATTTAAAATAATTTTTAAAAAACCCAAAAAATCAGGGCCATCTTATCCAATGGGCAAATTGGGCTATAGCCCAGGGACGCCATTGAACCAAAGGCGCCTATAAATTTACAATACTAATTTTATTTGAATTTTGAACTAAAATATGCATTTAAAGGATTTTTAACGTATTAAAAGTAAAGATATGACCAAGGGTTGTAACTAGACAGTAATCGATTATGTATTGTTGCATGAACATGTATATATCATTTCAAAAAATATTAACACAGAGGCAATCTTTGAGAAAAATCCTAAATGAAGCAAATAATAGAAGTTACTTATAAGACAGAGGTGAAATCCTGTTTTGGAAAGACGCTAATTTGCAAAATTTTAAAGCGTTAATCAGAGAACAAGTTAACTTTTTATTTATCTTATTGATATATTTATTCTTTCGCTCATCAATTATTGTATTAGGTAGGTATTTTTGTTGGACCACAGGCTTTCAAATTCTTATTTACGGTTCTAATGGGGCGAGATTAGAACCTTTAGCCCAAGGCGCTCACATTTGTTAAGACGACCTTTCAAAAAATGAGCCTTCCATCTTCAACCACTAGTAATGTTTCGAAAGATTTTGTTACATATGAAAGATCACAGCCATTAGATATGTCGTCAATGGTCATTTGCTTCCCCCCTTCCATTTTCGAGTAAAATCTGAAAAATACTACTTCACTTTACTTTCTTTGTGAGGAAAAACCTTGATGGAATCACTCAACCCCAACCACTGTACCAATTTCGCCAATTCCGTTTTATCTCATGACTCCTAAATACGTCATCAATGGTCCTCTGTTTGTCTCTGCCGCCATATTCTAGAGATATCGCACAATGAAACTTTGTCAGAGTCCCCCAGCCTCAACGACATGACTGATTTCGCCACTTTGTAAGTATAGTTAAGGGCTATTAACCCTTTTAGTTCCGACACAAAGTATCGTTCCTAAACGAAGAATGTCGGACCAATTTAACACATTTGCTAAGGTTTGAGAAAAAGATCATGAAAAACAAAATAAGAATGATGTTTACAAAATTCAAAAAGGAGCATATTACGAAATAAAAGGAGAATAAATTAATGCGAATTTTATTTAATTCAATTATGATAAACAGAAAAATCGAATATTAACTTAGAATATTAATCGAATATTATTAATATTAATCGAATATTATTAATATTAATCGAATATTATTAATATTAATCGAATTTTATTAATATTTATATAAAATATTAATCTAATATTATTAACTAGAAAATCGCCCGTCATGGTATGATGGGTGCAAATTTCCTCTTCATTCGAGTGATTTCCCGTCAAATCTGACATTCTTAAATAGGTATATATGCGAGAGAAATGTTTAACATTGGTTGAAAACAAATAAAATACACATACGTTTTATGACAAGAAATATTTTTTATTTACATATTTCTTTATTCAAAAAACCTCTTGGTAAACAACATTCCGTGTGAAGTATTTTTCGTTGTTTAACAATTTTCCTTGTACTTCAGATGTCTTTGTGTAAATTTTAACGTTGCCAAAAAATATTATCAAATTATATCATCACGATTGCAATAAATAATTAGATGCATCGTGGCGTCGAAACTATATCAAGCGCATGATATACCACTGACGTAATTTGCTACTTTCTATTAAAAAACTGAAATTAATTTGAAATATAGGATTAATATAATTTAAAATTTCTCGGGAACTATTGATCATATAATAAAGATGAGATAAATTTTATATCAATCGATAGCAAATTTTATTTCACTCTTTTAGGGCTATTAAATTTGAAATTAGAACAACAATTACTCTTTTAAATTTAAAATAACTGAAATTTAGGTTCTCTAACAACGAAATAATTCTGTTTAACGTCTCGCAGTGCTATGGCGCGAGTTTTATTGTTGGCGACGTCAGAGTGTTACCGAGAGATCTGGGCTATTATATTAGTAATATTAATCTATTATTATTGTTATTAATATAAAATATTATTCTAATATTATTAATATTAATCTACTATTATTGATACTAATATATGATATTAATCTAATATTATTAATAAATCGAACATATTATTAGAACCATTTATAACGTTTTATAAATTTATTTTGAGATTGAGTTCTCTCGCGATACAAATAGTAAGGTGCCGTCGCATACGCAACGATATATCGTCGTTGGAACTTTTAGCAAGTGTTGCGAACGACGATATATCGTCGTTCAGCACTAAAAAGGTTAATATTACGGGCATGCAGCTGTCTATACAACATCTGTACATACTTACATTAAGCTGGTCTGTTTCTTCTCAGCCTAGCTACCGCGTCTTTTTCTCACATGTATTTACAATAGGATAATACATTTAAAGGCAACCTATCATCGGCACCACCTGTTAGTGACTTGAATACCACACAAATATTTTTTAAAATATTACTCCCTCTGTCCAACTTCATTTTGCTATTTTTCTCTTTTGTCCAAAATTAGTCCGATTTTCAAAAAATTGCATTTTGTCTTGGTGAATTTCCTTGGAGAATTCAATCGACAGCTTGGCTCAACTTCTTTCCTGGCGATAGTTGACGAGCGCTATATTTTTAGCGAGCTGACGCTCAGAAGCTAGAATGCGCCAATTTGGCCGAAAATGCATGGTATGCGTATAACGGAACGCATATGCTCTGGTGTAGCTCAGCTAGTTTAAGGAATATTTCAAAGTCGTTGTCCATCCAAAACATTAATTCCACTTCCCGCCACCAACAATGCAATTATTTAGAAATCCGTAGTTTAAGTTAGCGAATGGAAAATCGTGTTAAATTTCAATTGAGGTAAAAATTGTGGAACTTACTGTTATAAACTCTGTTTATTGGGTACTTTTTGCGTTATGCGCGAATCATTTGGTGTATTTTTTTTTTGTCTTGGCGAATTTCCTTGGAGAGTTCAATCGCCAGCATGTCTCAACTTCTTCCCTGGCGATAATTGGCGAACGCTATAATTTTAGCGAGTTGAAGCGTCAGAAGCCAGTTTGGCCGAATATGTATGGTATGCATATAACGGAACGCATATGCTCTGGTGTAGCTCAGCTAGTTTAAGGAATATTTCAAAGTCGTTGTCCATCCAAAACATTTATTCCACTTTGCGCCACCAACAATGCTATTAGAAATCCGTAGTTTAAGTTAGCGAAGAGAAAATCGTGTTAAATTTCAATTGAGGTAAAATTTGTGGAACTTACTGTTATAAACTCTGTTTATTGGGTATTTTTTGCATTATAGGCGAATCATTTGGTGTATTTTTTAGTCTTGGCGAATTTTCTTGGAGAGTTCAATCGCCAGCTTGGCTCAACTTCTTTCCTGGCGATAGTTGGCGAATGCTATATTTTTGGCGAGCTGAAGCGTCAGAAGCCAGAATGCGCCAATTTGGCCGACAATGCATGGTATGCGTATAACGGAACTCAGATCCTCTGCTGGAGATCATCTAGTTTAAGGGATATTTCAAAGTCGTTGTCCATCCAAAACATTTATTCCACTTTCTGTCACCAACAATGCAATTATTTACAAATCCACCTACCACAGATGCATCTACCATTCCGATTCCGTGGGGCCCTCAAAATTCCTCGCGCCAGTCTTCTGGGGATTGCACCAACCTGCAGATTGATTTATACCCCAAATCCTAAATCTATGTACCTCATCTATCCATACATCCGGCATATTAGCATCGGCATGAGAAGACACACCAATACTTCGGGACGGATTTCCCAGTCGAACGCGGAATAAAGACATCATTAGTGGGGTATCAAGTAGCAGGGACGAGGGACGGAGAAAGCGCTCCGTCCCCGTAATGAAAAGCAATTCATCACTTAGGGATGTCCAGTGTGTTGGAAATGTTTCTATTTCGGCTTCCATTTGCACCTGCTGTGATCGATTGCCTGGGAAAGATCGTCTGATTTAGAGAGATGTTGCTTGCTGTCCCTGAGCACCGCAGAGGAACCTGTTGTCTTTAGCCGCCAAATGGATTGGGATGTTCGAATGGAATGGAAATATTTAGAGAGAGAATGCACTTTCCATGATCGTCATCAGGAGTGGTTTGTTTCGAAATTTGCTGTAATAGAAAGGTTTGTTCGCGAGGAAGATTGTGCAGGCATTTATGAGGCCATTTCACTCATTTCATGGAATGCAAACGCGTGCTTTTGAAATTTGGTATTTTCGATTTAACAATGAATTTTTCAATTATTAAATCACTGTGTTTTAACCCGCTAACGCCCAAATTAATTTAATTCACAGATTTCAATAAATCTCTATTAAATTATGTTTAAAACATCAAAATTAAACTAACTTTGATGTAAGATTAAAATCGGAGAATCTTTTTTTAAAGAAAAATTTCAAAAAATCTGGTAGAAAATCATTTTTAAAACTTTTCTTTTACATAAATATTAAAGATTTTTAAAATATAGTAGAATATCAAAAAAAAAAATATCACTTTCTAATTCCTTGCATTTCCTCAAAAATAAATCAAAAGAAAAATTTAAAAAAAATATGTTGTGTTGTTGTTGATGATCCCCGAAGATCAGCAGCTATATCAGGTCCATGAGCCTGTGCACCCTAAAGAAATCCAAAGTCAACAGAGGATTAGAAACAAGATCCTGTTTGGAAAGCCCCAGGCGTGCAAGAATATGATCAGTTGTGGCCTGTTCTGCAGTACATTTCGGGCAGATCTCAAAACACTTAGAATTATCAAAGAAAGTCAAACTTCTGATATGCCCGCTAAGGAAGCGAGTAAGAGTTGTTTGGTCGCGTCTGTTGCAGTCAATTGATAGACAGCCACCTGGTCGAGAACCTTGATACCAGTGATGCACCGGTGGAATGAGCCAGTTAGTTCTATTCCTGCTTTTAGCTCTAGGAAACAGTTCCAAGTAGGTGAGAGATGCAGAAGGCACTGAAGCATCATCAGCACCTGCTTTAGCGAGTGCATCTGCAATCCCGTTACCTTGGATGTTAACATGAGAAAGAATCCACTGCAGGCGAGTCCAGTAATATACTGAGAGACTTTTAAGTTTGTTAAGAATATTCATTCCTATATTATCTCTTACTTTATGCCAATTGGCCAAATGTTGGATAAAACTTCTGCTATCTCTTAGTATCCAAATTTCGTGACTGCAAGAGAAGGACGAGAGTGAGTCAAGGCCTTCATCTATGGCTATTAGTTCACTGCGGAAGACGGAGCAGAAATTGAGACTCCTCCTCTGAATTTTTAACTCTTAAAAAAATATAAAACTGATGACATCATGACTTTAAAATATGCCTAACTGATGATTATATACCTGCTCAAAACCTATTTACGCGTTTGGGAATTCCTATTGACTTGTCAGGCAAAGCGAAAGAGAAATAATGGAATGCATTCGGTTTAGCCACGAAAGTGAAATGTAACTGTCCTTTAAATAGAAAAATGGGCGCAAACGGGTTAAAGAAAAATTATTTGGAATGCTTTTCTCCTAGAAAAGTAACTGGATTAAAAACGTGTATCATTTTGAAGGAATTTCGTCGAAGTAGTGTCTGTTAAAAAAACATAATTATTATTATAAAACACTTATTTACCTGAACTTCGTGAAAATATGGTGATCTATAAAATTCACCCTTCTTTATTATTTTATATTTCAGCTACAATTAGATTGTATGAATAGAGTTCATCACAGTATTTTTAATACTTTTTGTAACAAAATAAACAGTTATATGTGATTTTTACTGAAACTAATGATCTATTTCTGAATTAGAAAAGTTTGTTTATTGCTAACTCCGAATATTTCTCGGAATAAATAGATAATATATATATATATATATATATTAATAATCTAAGTTTATTTTAATTTAGTGAATAAAAATAAATTAATACTTCAATCATATTTTCAGATTTCCTAGCCTATAATCAACTCCCTGGAAGACTAATAAATCTGCATAAAAAGTGAAAGATCTTTTTATAATCATTTCATTCAAATGATGAGTCTAGTTTGAGCTTTTTTCATACATTTGTTTCCTTCATTCATTATTTGTAATGATATTATAAAAGAGAAATTCATTTTACCTTCTCATATAGACGAATCTCGTATTTGTTTAACGTGTTAAAATTACATGTTTAGTCTTGGAAAAACATTGTATCTTATTCGTTATATGTAGTATAAACTCTGGGATAATATAAAGAGTTCGGACAATGCAACAAAAGTTTTATAACCTCCGAACTATTTCACTCATTTACATAAAAAAATTCTTGAAGATTTTGATAAATTAATTTTAAATATCACAATAAATTTTCAACCTAAATTTCTCTTATATAATTAATACGGTCTTCAATTTCAAAATAAACCCTCAATTTGAAACGATATTGGATACAGTTACGTAATATGGGAAAAAAACAACCATTTTATGAGTTTTAATCCCACTACTCCAAATTGTAACTAACTGCTTGCAGTTTGTTATACAAAACAGAATCAACTCCAATCCATTGCACAGAAGCATACTTATGATGAAATAACAAATCCTGGAAAAAACGCAGCATCAGAGCCAGACTGTATTTTAAGCAACAACAACTATGTCTGATATTCTTGCGATTGTTTTCAATCACACAAAAATGTCAAGTCAACTATCTTACAAGTATTATTCGCACCTACAAAACTAACATTTTAACAAAGGATAAATAGGCCTGTTTTTAAAACCAAAATTACAAGTCCCTCGTTCAATGTACATTACCGAAACAGCTGGACGCGAAAACCCGGAACTCTTCAACTTGTTATATCACCGTGATATTTCGTCGGGATCCCTGCCGAGAATAATGGGCTTTCTTGTCCGCCGAACAAACAGTCCGCCCCCTCCCCCGCTGATGCACTGTCGAGAGGGTTATTGTCTTTCGAGTCATAAACCACTTGTGCGGCGTTTTTGTCTATCGCAGCTCCGAGCAGCCATTAAAGTTCTTCTAACTATGCGAAGAATGCGGCGACGGTGGGTTGATGGACTTCCGGCCGTGTTCAAAGGAAGCCCTT
>BGPR01007562.1:0-13335 GCA_013235015.1 Araneus ventricosus
TATTCTTCTACTAGTTGTGATCTAGTTAACGGAAATTTTATTTATTTTATTCCTTTAGAAAGGAAATTACCATCTCGGTACAACATTAAAGCTGTTCCCGAATCCACTCAAGTTGGAACTCGGAAAAGCTTAATGGTAATCGGAAATTGTAAATGAGCAGCCTGTACAGGATGTGAACGATATTCATTATGAATGATTGATTATATTAACGAGCCTCGTTTTCTGACATTCGAAATCCATTAGAATCAATCCTGACATTTAATCTCTTTTGGCATTCACATCTCTGAGACTCGGTGACCATTATCACTATAAATTCGTGCAAAGGAAAATTCTTATAGAAATGTGTTTGATTATTTTTGAACATTTTTCAAAACTTTTTTCTCAATTCTATTTCTCAAGCAAATTTCTTTGAGAATTTCTCACGTATATTTCTTTGCGTATCTCAACTTCGAAATTTACTTCACTTAAAAAACTATACTTACAAAACCTAGACTGATTTTTACTTTCTCGTAGACGACGACGCATAGAGCGAGAACGTATTCAAAGTCAAACAACATTTCGAAATATTTAGGGTGACAAAAGACACCTCAAGGCTCAAACTTAACTATAACGTACTCAACTATACTAAATATATAGGGTAGACCGGGGCTAATTGGGCCGTTTTTCTTCTAAGAATTTTTAAAAAATTACAATTCAACATTTAAAATTTGTTTTAATGCAAACACTATCAGTGTACTTTCAGGAAGAATTCACCATAATAACATTTGAAAATATTAACCATTAATATTAATTTAAAAGCTTAAACTGATACCAAGTCGCTTGGCCCAACCTGCCCCGACTACGGGGTAAGTTGGGCCACATCGCTTCTTTAATATTCTGGTAAGGTAGAATTGAAGAAACATAAAAAAAATCTTATCACATTTTACTTTTCATTTCCTGCGAACGATAACACAAGATATCCTAAAGGAAAATCTCTTTCATGCACCATTCCTTGATGAAGCCATAAAATTATAAAATTATGTGAAGCAAAAAACCAAGAGATTGAAACTACAAAATTAATAAGTTTTATGTTGAAAACAGAATTAAATGACTTCATCGTCACAATTTTCATCATTACAGCTTCACTTCTAAAACAGCAGCTTTCATTGCTTAAGAAGAAGCATTCCCTCTATCTATAAACCGACTTGACTATTAAAAATCTGTACTATAAACTTGATCATAGCTACAACTACATCTTGACTGAAAATAGTCGTAATGTTAAAAGAGTTCTGTTCGAAATCGACTTTTTCCTTCTCCAGCACTGTCCGATTTGAATTTTATTGTAATTGTCAATAATTCGGCGTTGAGATTTTAAAGAATCTCCACATTTTAGATCTGCCTGAATACGAAAATTACATTTTTGGAATATAACTGTCTGTCGGTCTGTGAACTAGTTAGCTGAAAAATACAGCAAGCTAGATAGATAAAATTTGGTTTGTAGGCATTATACCGATACCGAGGATATCTATAAAATTTTGGACGAAATCTGTGTGAAAATAGTGGATGTCCATCCGTGTGTGTGTGAACATGATAGCGCAAAAACGAAGTTTCCGGTTCCAGTTTATTAAAAATGGTTGAATATTATGAATATTAAACTAAAACTCTCATCCACATTATGAAAACGAACACTACGGTCAAGTAGTAATAATTTAAGTGAATGAACCAATGATAGTGTCTAAAATAAAAACAGTCTTCATGGCTAACTGATCAAAGGAAAAATTTAACATTTCTACCCTTGACATTTGCGTATATTTCCTCAACGTGGCTCGTTTAACGCTTAGCTTCGTAACAAAGCAAAGAAAATTAATCATACATTTTCGACTCTTTCCTTTGATCGATTGTGGCCAAAATATGATATAGATCGACAATGGCGTTGTGAAAATCACATGAAAAATTTCATTTATCTAACTTGATGTGTTTTTAATTTATGCATACATATATATACAAGTATAGACAGTAGTCACCATATCCTAGAACGCGCAAACATTGCGATTACTACATATTTGAATATACATAAGCTAAATAGGAATAGACAAACGACAGACAGTCAATCCGTTGATAGATTTTGTCCAAAATTTGATGCCGGTCAGCATTTTTGACGACAAAAAAATTTGCCAAATCTTATTGATGTGATCTTTGCCTAACTCCTTCGGTCGGACAAACACATTTACTTCATATAGGCTGATTTTTTTGTAAAATTTGAGAGCGATTTACGATTTTGGTGTAAAGACCACATACCAAATTTCATTCATCTAGCTTGTTTTATTTTACTCATCATGTTCCCCGATAGACAGACATACTTCCAAAAATGGTTTTTCGGTCTGAGGGGGTGTATAAAAAAAAGAGATTTATCAAAAACTCGAAGATGAATTGTTTGTATCACAGTACTTTTTCTTCGTATACTTCGTTCACGAAAGAGCAAAAATTAGATTAGTTCCCTCATCATTACTCTTCAAAATTCGATATTGTTTATATAAAAAGATTTTTAAAAAAATTTATTGAATATAATTTACCAGCTGATACAGGCGACTTTGTCCGCGTAGTAATTCACTATTGGTACCTTATTGCTCAGGATAAAAATACTTTCCCGTCCAATAGTTTTAATGTGTCTTCTATGTAAATATTATAATTATTTGTATTGTACATCCATAATTGTAGATTTAGTTAGAATATCCAACTTTATTGTCCGGTCTAAGAGGATTTTGGGAATCAGAATTTGCAAAAATAATAATAAATAAATAAATAAATAATAAAACTGAAATTATTCCAGTTAATCAGTATATAGACATAAATTATATACAAAAGAATTAGATAGTATTCATAAAGAAACAAAGAAGAAAGGATAAATTCGTGCGCTTAAAAAAAAATAAAAGCATTGTTAGAAACTGTGTTTGAAAACATTATCAAAACTTAATTAAAATTAAAGAGAATCTCGTATGGAAATGAAATTAGTATCATTAAAATTAAAGAGAATCTCGTATGGAAATGAAATTAGTATCATTGAAAAGCTAATTTTTTTAACTTTAAGACGATACGAAGATGGATTCTGTGCAATAATATGCTCCGAAGTTATTGCGGGAAAACTTTAAAATTTAAGGTAATTTTTAATTAATTAATTTCATTAATTTCGAAAAATAATTTCTTAATGAGCACCTACTACCCAAGAAGCAACCACTTGCCAAATTTCAAGTTTTTAGTCCCAGTGGTTTAAGAGATTCGGTGTTGAGTCAGTGAGTGACTTTCTCTTTTATGTTTTGTTACAAACATGGAAAGTCGCTTCCCAGCAATGTGAGTCTTATGGTTGGGAAGAGAGTTTTACAGGGATAAGTATGGGATGACTAGCAGCAGCCACGTCTGGTCCCCTGACCTTGGCGACAAACATGGCGACCATCTTGGCGACAATTTGGCGACTTTGGCGACGAAATATGGGATCTCAAAGGTGCTGGAATCTTCTCGATATCTCTATTAGGAGAGAAGATACGCTTGAATGTACTAGATCATTCCATGTGACGTCACGGCCTGCCGGGGAAACTATATAAGGAGAGCGCTTGGATGACGGGGGGTGTGTTGATCGACTGGGATCTGTTGGAAATTCAAATGAAATTGTTCAGTCACTGAATGAAACGTATCTCATTGGTTAATTTCATGACGTAACCGAAGTTACGGCACTAGTCGAAGTTGATTGGTTGTTACAATCTATATGTATTTTGTTAACTTGTGTTTTTATGATAAGCAGTCGAATGAAAGGCTGTCCGTGAGTGTGTAAGCTGCAAAAAAACAGCATGTTTCTTTTAAGTAACTGTATTGATGCTATTTTTTATTTTAAACTAACTGCCTGGTATCTGCGTTAACTCTGCAACATTACATTCACGACATGCCAAAAGGATCGCCTTGGAGCGCGAACGTCTTTGGAGTTCTATCCGCTGTGCGAGCTGGTAAGCTGGTGAGATGAGCGCTATTGAAAGTGCTGCTATTGTCGTTATTAGTTATTTGCTGATTGTTTGTGTTGCTAAATATCAAAGTGCTGAACTGTTATTACCTGTGAATTGTTGTCTGTTTACATTGGTAATCTATGCAAGAACTATTGTTTCCTGTACCTGTGCTACGTGTTTTCCTGCATATTTGTAAGTAAACCTTCATTCTCCATTATCCGGCGTGTTGGACTGTTTACACCATACACCCACAGAAAGACTTTCGTAACAGTATATAATTATAAAAAGACTAACAAGCACATTAAATGAAACTATTGCTATTTACTTATTGAAATTTTGACGATATTATTTTAAACATAAAAGAAAATCAAAATTTTGCAGATATTGCCATATTTGGTATATCACGATTGTGAATTTCTCCTCATTTTTACTTTCATTATTTATTTTTATATTCACACATATTTATTTAGATAAATATAAAAATAGATATAATCATTTTTATTTTCTGACAACATTGAGAAAATTATTTCAAAGAAAAGTGCAGAGCCTTGAGTCTCTAAGGAAATAACTAGATACAAAAAGCTATTATTTAAAACAAACTCTGAACATTATTTTATAAAATGTTTCTTAAACTTGAAGTTTGAAAGCATATAGCCGAAAAAATTTTGACATGAAAGAACAAGAAGAAAACGCACTTTATTTGTTTAAAGAGAGTTTTATAGGAATTTGTGGAAAATATTCAGTTGTTTTCAAGAAAAGAGTTCAACGCCGGAAGATTGCACTGGGTTCGGCCAAGAAATTGTTTTGCACATTCCTCGAACGAATTCACTCATAAACAAATATTCACTTCGATCTAGAAGGAAACAAAAGCAATAATAGATTTAGAGGTATAAAAATACCTTAAATATTTCCGAAAACAATGTAAGTATTGTGTAGCCTTCTTCCCTTCAATTTCGAAGTTTGATAGGCTCCACCTTTTGTAAATTGTATAGACAAAACTATTCTTTCATGATAGGGAACATTGGTAAAGGACTATTCTAGCTAACCAGTTCACAAAATTAACCTTCAAAATTAAAACAAGTATTTAAGTATTTGCACTAACTTCACTTCTTTATATCCTTCTTGGTCGGCGCCGCACATCATACGTTCGGCTTTTTGTGCCCGTAACAAAATTAACCTTCAAAATTAAAACAAGTATTTAAGTATTTGAACTAACTTCACTTCTTTAAATCCTTCTTGGTCGGCGTCGCACGTCATACGTTCGGCTTTTTGTGCCCTTACGGTCGGAATCACATGTCACGCGACGAAGAGAAAAGTTGCGTTGTTAAAAGTGAATTCGTCGACACTTACGCGTATAGTTAGTTATATTTCGCTATTTTGACAACGTAAGCAATAAAATAATCGACAATAAATGATTTAAATGCGGGTTTTAATGTGGTCTAAAGAAAGATTCTAAAACAATAGAAAATTAAAAAATTAAAACACAATAAAAAAGAAAAAAAGTAGAAAAAAATGAAACAGGAGAAGTAATCGACGATGATAACAATACACCTTTTAGCGCGCCAAACGCAGCAGCATCCAGTGATTGCATCATACATTTTACTACAACTAACCAACCCATCACTGAAGAATTACACAACAAAAATTCCCCAATAATAAAATAGCCAAAACACATAAAAGAAAAACTAGGAAACAAAAGAAAAAACAATCAAAATAGAAAAATTGGATGAGAACCCCAAATGGCGGACTTTATCAAAGAGCCACCCGCCATAGGAGTTCTAATTTGGACAAATTTTCTGTCGAGGGCAAGACTTACAAAGTCAAAAAAATATACCCTCTGTGGCTCTAAGATTCTAAAGCTGGTTTCATGGTAAGGTTGTTTCATTTTAAAAAACATTTTTTTTTCATATCATTAATAATTCTTTGCATCCAGATATTTATCTTAAATACCTCAAAGCAATAGATTTTAAAAATATACCATCAGAGAGTATTTTGTTTTAATTTTAAACTTGGGTCCATTGCAGGGAAAACTGTATATCAGGGAATAGAATATCACATGTATGACCACCAGTATGTCAAGCAGAAACTGCTTATGCCCAAAATATTTTGCATCTTCGAGTTCAGGATAGAACATATATTAATCTTCAGCATTAGAGATTTCTCGAGTATTACATTCTACATAGCGCGTGCCTCTTTACGTTTACCATGTGAGCATGAATTGAAACCACTCTACTGCAACTAACAAAGCAGGATATTTTATATTAATCTTTGAATAATGGAATAATAGCTAATGTAAAACTGTAACGGCACTGTTTTCCGAGCTTGCCACCTAGCGGCAGTTGGACGAGACGGCCAGTCCATGTTCTGGAGTCGACTATGAAGCGTGGTGATCTCCCCCGAGTGATTGTATATTTTATATGTCCTGAAGTGTTTTGTCCTTAATTGTTTGTCCCTGTATGTTGTGTTCTTTGGTGTTTGATTAAAAGTGTTTAAATAAATCAAGACCCTTTCTTTGAACGTCTACTGATATCCCTAGCAGGAATTAAATTATGGCGCCCAAATAGTTACACGACTTATTTCACAGTTATTTCTTTTGGACATTGCGATTGCATCTTTTGATCTTTTTGCTTCTGTATTTAATGTATTGCCCTAGGATTTGAGATGCGTGTGTATAAGGCTAGGTGCACAGATCCGATTTTTTTTATTCCTAATTACTTGTCAAATACCTCTACAGCATCATGAAGTAAATAGATAGAAGTTGGGTAGTAAACACATAACTCCTGCGACTCTACTGTGTCCGAGAATTATTAGTAACTGTCTTCCTTATCACTTTTCCCAGTGGGCGGAACGAAATCAGAGCTGAACTTAACCCGTAATTACGGTTTTAAGTTCTTGCAGTAACGACTGTTTTCATCCACAGGGAGTGTTGTAGCAATTCAGTACAGTTGAAAACATGGCGTGAAGTATATGTTAGCAGTTGGGTAGTGCCCACAAACCTCCGACAACGCACTTTTGATGCCCGAACGCTGTCGGACAAGCAATTAGCGACAAAAAAAAAAAAATCGGATATGTGATCTGGGGCTAAACGAGTTTTCTGTTCTGTTTATTTTGGATTTATAGAACTTCCGTTTCGACGTTCCAATGTTCTATCATTGGGAATCTTGAGAATTCCAGCACTCTGCTCGAAGAAGTTAACTGAGCATTTAGAGGCATTACTTTTATGGATATGACTTAGCAATTATCTGAAAATACAAAATTTGACGCTTCTGTTTATATATCATTGACTGTTTATCTAAAATTCGAATCGCTTTAGAAGGAGTATATGTCATTTCCACTTTCCTATCAATTTTTTCAGCTATATACAAAACTATCATAGGTAGATATTATCATAGGCAGATATAATATGAACTTAGGCGATATAATATGTATCATAGACTGATATTATTGGGGTTTTCTTTCTGACTACTCGGTTAAAGAAATTAACAGCCAAAAAGAACAGACGATAAAAATAATTCAGAATTCGACGTTTTGTGTAGAAGAAATGAAACTGACTTGAACTTGGAGCTCGAAAGAGACGCGGAATGGCTTGGCGATTGTGTAAATTGTAAGGTACGTAGTTCTTGTTAAATAAAACTGAAAACTCGCCCAAAACCTTTCCGACATTCTTCTTGTACGTTAAATTGCATTTTATTTGCTTTAATTTTTTTCTAGTAATGTTGTAGTAAAATGGCTTTGAGATTGAGGTTTATTTAAGAAAAGAAATTCATTTGGCATATTCGATGAACATTAATTTTTTGTTAATTAATTTTCTGCTAATTAATAATAAATTATCGAGTCCAGATACTTTGTTATGGCTTGAGAAAAGAAAGTGGAACATCTAGGTTTTTGTTTCATCGAAAATTTTGGCAAGAACTTACGTAAACCTTAAAAAATGCATTTAAAAATTGATAAAGTTGGTGGTATGTATTCTTACCACGGCTTTATAAAGGGTTAATCGGCTTTCTGCCTCTACCAATGTTCCTGAATCTTCAATGCGAAGACTGCGCGATAAAATTACAGAACAGTAGATTTCTATGTAGATAATTTAGCAAATCATAGCTAATAAAGATGAGTTAATTTTACCATTTCTTTGTGATGTTGTTAGGCTCAATTCCCCCCCCCCCTTTGTTTTCAAACCAGAAAATTGGAAACTAATTTTTTTTAAATAAGCAAATAAATTTTCAACCAGAGCTCGATGAGGTGATTCTATGAAGTCGATAAAATTATGAGAAAATATTTCTTAACTGCCGAATTAGGACTTGCGCCTAAATTGGACCGGTCATAATTTTAAATATATCGGTTGTAAGATAAGCAAATTATGTTGTGACGATACAAATGGGGTCTATGAAATCATTTTTAAGAGGAAGCGATACGCGGTTATATTTAGAGAACAAATGTTTACATCTAGATATCCACAATTAAATATTTTAATAAAAAGATTAATATCTCTTAAGCTGTTTTAATGGATATCTTCAGAGAGAACTTTCCTTGTTTGGCTAAAATAGTTTAAACTTAAGGTTAGGAGAATTTTTATTTTTGTCTAAAAGTTGCTTAGATTGGACCACAAACAGGTGCCTAAATTGGACAGTTTAAATAAATGGGATTATTATCTTGAACTAAGGGAGTAGCCCAGAAAGCAAATAGAATCACCAACAGTCCTCATAAATTGGAAATGGAACAAGACATAGAAGAAAAGTTCATTAAATACATCAAATGTTGATTCAAAAAGAACAAAAATGGTTTTGTATCATAATGTGAGGTAAGAAGGGAAGAACTCATAACGCATTGTATAAAATGTAGTACTTGGTGTTTTATACATTGCGTGCTGGTGTGAATATGATTTTAATTGTGCTTAAGAAGAGTAGTGATTGGGCAACCAGTGGTCCAACCTGTGCGTGTGTGCGTGCGTGTGCAACCAGTCTCCTTAATTGGACCGCTGAAACAAATTTATTACGCTACTTTTTTTCTAATTGAAAATGCAGTTCATGAAAAGTTAATTACGCTGTTTTGAAGATGAATAAACTACTGAAAACACTCTACTACTTGTTTTTTTACTAAAATTACTTTTCCGTCACTATACATTAAAAAATATCCAGGTAGTACATATTCGACAACATCAGCCTATATGTCGGAATATTTTCTTTTGCATTGTTTTAGATATAAATAAAGATGCATTATATTTTATCCATTCACACACAAAAAAATCTTTTAGAAGACTTTTTTATGTTTGATATGTGTGAAGCTTTGCATGATTTATTTATAATAATTATCAACTGTAATTAGAGGTAAAGGTTATAAATTATTGTCTTTCTTTCTTGCGATGGAAATGCTTGTCAGAATTTAAATTTCTGTCACTTTTAGAAGTCTATAAAGTCGAGGTGGGTGGGGTTAAACTTATCTTTATTCATTTGTGGTTGTTGAAGTTGATTATTCAACAGAAGACGCGAAAAAATTTTTATGTCGAAAAGGAGTTGTGAATGGAAAATGTTTCAGTAGTATTGCTCTCATTTGTGTAGTAGTTTTATTTATCGTAATGATTCCTTTTATTTATTTGTATTTTTTCAACTTGATAGGCCCCGAAAATTTTTATTACCGAAAAGGTGTTACAAAGGAAAATATTTTAATAGTATTGCTCTCAGTTGTGTAATAGTTTCATTTGTTCTAATGATTCCTATTCAAATGAATAGGAATCATTAGAACATTTATTTTCATTCCTTTCATACATTTGTATTTTTTCAACTTGTTTATACATGAGAGGCCCGGAAATTTTTATTGCCGAGAAGATGTTACGATGGAAAATGTTTTAGTAGTATTGCTCTTAGTTGTGTAATAATTTCATTTGTTGCAATGATTCCTTTTATTCATTTGTATTTTTTCAGCTTGTTTATACATGAGAGGCCCCAAAAATTTTTATTTCCGAAAAGTGTTACGATGGAAAATGTTTTAGTAGTATTGCTCTGAGTTGTGTAATAGTTTCATTTGATGTAATGATTCCTTTTATTCATTTGTATTTTTTCAACTTGTTTATACATGCGTGCCCCCGAAATTTTTTATTGCCGAAAAGGTATTATGATGGAAAATGTTTTAGTAGTATTGCTCTCAGTTGCGTAATAATTTCATTTGATGTAATGATTCCTTTTATTCATTTGTATTTTTCAACTTGTTTATACATGAAAGGCCCCGAAAAAATTTTACTGCCGAAAAGGAGACGCGAGTTGGAAAATGTTTTTGTAGTATTGCTCTCATTAGTGTAGTAGTTTCATTTTATTCCTTTGAGTTTCTCCAACTTGTTCATACATCACGGGCTGCGAAAAGATTTTATTGTCGAAAAATAGTCGCGAGTGGAAAATGTTTCAGTAGTTTTGCTCTGTTATCGCGAATAATCCGATAGCTAACAAATTTAATAACTTATGAAATAATTTTACAGTAAAAATAAAAAAAATATGCAGCATTTTTAAACCCCTTGTTGGTCAGCGTCGCATGTAATACGCTCAGCAATTTTGCGTTCGTACGCTATTTAAATCCGTAATTAAGTCAACGTAAAAATTAATTTTAAATACAGAAATCACCTGGTCACGCTTAAACGTCTCAAATATACTTTACCATCTCAAATAGATTGAAAAATAAAAAAATATATCATTAGGAGGTTAAATAAAAATGCAAGGCAAGGGGTTAAGGACAGAAAGAATTTAATATCTCCAGATTTGGGGTGGGAAAAGGAGAAACTTGTAAAATGCGGGTAACGCCAAGTCACTGGAAATATTTCAACAAAAATATATTTAACTTTAAAATATAGTAAACTTTAAAGCATAATAAACTTAATATAAATTTATTATATTATATTTTTAAAATATTATATATTTATTTACAAAATATTTTACATTTATTTATAAAATATTATATATTTATTTATAAAATATTATACATTTATTTATAAAATATTATACATTTATTTATAAAATATTATACATTTATTAATAAAATATTATTTATTATTATTATTTATAAAATATTATTTATTTTTATTTATTATATTTTTAAATACAATGAACTTTAAAAACTATATTAAACTTTAAAATTAATGCCCTTTTATTCAGTTCTAAAAGACAGATTATTTCATCTTGCATCTAAATTCATTTTTCTTCGCACCTTTTTCAGTGTTGAGTTGAAAGCGACGTATTTCCCCCATCCGAATGCGTGTGAAGACAAGAAACAGACAAAGATTGATGTTAAATGGTTTTTATTTCACAAAGGACGCATAACAGATGGAGCCTCCGAAAGAAAGACATGCAGCAATAATGAGAAGATACCCTGTGTAAGGCGTTCCAAAGATTCCATGAACCTTTTAGAAACATCCGTACTGGAAGTGCCAGTGGTCGGCGAAATTTTGCACTTCATGAAATTAATAAGAAATGCCCAATCAATTGGTTTTGAGTTGGCCATTGTGATTTTCTGTCAGAAAAAGTATTTTTGTAAATATTCATTTAAAATTATTACTAGTTTGAAGAAGAATTGACAGTTTAGATAGAAATTGGAACAAAAAAGTTTTTTAACTTTGACTAAAGGAATTTAAAAGCTATTCTAAATATTATTTTGAATCATATCTTATTATTTGTTGATGACTTTATCGAAAGAGAATTGATTATTTAGAATATATTTTTTAATGTGTTTTTTTTTTAGATTCTGTGTTTACAAGCTTAAATTCTTAATATATTTTTTAATGTTTTTAAGACTGTTTACAACTTATAAATTCTTTGTTTTAATATGCATTTTGAATCATGCAACACTGTAACTGGAAATTCTGCAGCGTGTATTTTCATCAAATAAATAAATTAATGGAATCTGTATATATCAATTGGAACAAAATTTTAGTTTTTTTCCCAATTGAATGGGAAAATAAGTATAATTAATAATATATATATTCATAATAATAATATTAATATTCATAAATAGTTTTATGAATAATATTTTTTTATAGCCGATGCTTTTCGTATTACTGATAGTTTCTTTGTTCTATGTAATATCTACTTTCTTAGAAGTGCAATTAACTTAAATGAATCGTTAAAAAAAATATAAAAACGAAACTTTAAATAACAAAACACTTTTTTACATTTTTTTGTTGAATTTTGAGTTAATACATAAGTGGTTCCGATTTCATAAAAGCTATTTGCAATTTTACTAAACACATTATTTAATAAAATTCAAAATGCCCTTTTAAACCATATTTTAACGACATCCAAATGGGCAGTTATGTTACAAACAAAATCAAATAAAGGTTAACATTTATTTAACAGTTTAGTATTTAAAATATCTCAGATATTTTATTTAATGATATTTTCATTTTTTAATTCATGCTATTTTCATGCTTTTGCTAACCAAATGTCTATAGCAAAAGCAAACAATTAAAAGAAATTAAAATTATTAGAGAATTAAAATTCTTTTAAAACAAACGCTATTTTAAAAAATTTTATAACATAATCTTAAAATGACAATTCATTTAAGAAGTTATAACATAAAATTATATGATTATGTTTCAAAATGAAAATCAATACCACTTTTATGAGGTATTTGTGTAAACAAAGAACTGAAAGCTGGAATTATATTTTTAAATGTGTGTTATATTTTCTATCTTAAATTCAAATGCTGCTAAGCACTTTAGTTAAACTTAAATTAGATTCGAGAAGTGCAAATTTTCGACAACCAGCAGCCTTTCACAACACGCAAAGACAATTTGCATAAATGTAATCAAAGGATTATACCCTGTTGTACTATAACATAGAGACAAGAAAAGAGTGAGACTAGCTGTTATTACAATACATTTATACATAAGTTCATCATAAGAAGCACAGTGCTTTGATTTTGAAATCATACAAACGTTCACATTCAAATATCAGGCCATATTTACCTTTTCACCGAATAACAAATATATGCATTAAAAGAGAATTCCTGAAGTATGGGAGGCAAACATAAACTCTCTTCAACAAACATGATTTTATATTTATGAAATAGAGATTAAAAAGTTTGAAATTTTAATTATAGGGTAAACAAGACAACTATTGACACCCTTAAGGCAATATTTATACTTTTAATTCAATGAAAAAATGGTAAAAATAGTTCAATCAAGATGCGATTCATTGTAATTTTTCCTTACTTATCCTACTTTAAGCTGAATAAAAGGTTCCATAAAAAATTATTCCTGGAAAATATTTTGCTATATTTTGAAGATAAATAGTGCAAACTCGGTTATTGACACCCTATGGCTAAGTAATTGACATCATAGTTATTGAAATCCCTTCACTCTTATTTAATTTACGTTTAACAGTCT
>BGPR01007562.1:13345-34583 GCA_013235015.1 Araneus ventricosus
AGTTATTGAAATCCCTTCACTCTTATTTAATTTACGTTTAACAGTCTACCTAGTGTTAGGTATGGGAAAACTAAACATTGACACGAAAGCTTATTTTTTAAAATTAAAGATTAGGGTGTCAATAATTGTCTTGTTTATCCTACATACCAAATAAATCATTTTTGCATTACTAAATTTTAAATAACCTGAAATAAAAATTTTACATAATAATTTTTATGATATTCTGTAGATTTCGAGTGGAAGAATTTCTTAGAGCGAAAAAAATAAAGTTTAAATATTAGTTATTCAGTATTAACAATATCATAAACTGATATATCTTGTATTTTATTAGCGTTCGATTCTTTAGCATTAAAAGAAGAACAGTTTAAAAGTTATGCTTTCATTAAAACTAATTTAAATGTTTATAATTATTTTAACTTAATGAAAATAGTCACAATAGAACGTCAATAATTTCGTTTAAATGCAGTTTCAATCCATCTGGATCTCAAATCAACCAAGCATCAGAAAGTTGTTTACTGTTCAATTTTCGGTAATATCTCCTAAGCAAATAAACTACATTTTCCAGCAGTTCATGTAATCGATAGTCGAATTATCGACGCCCAATTAAACGCTTCTTCCATTGTTCTCAACTGACGATTTATTGCTAGTACTTTGAGCGGTGATTTTCTTTCTTTTTAAGTTTTTATTTAAAGTTCCTAAAAGAAAATTATATATTTAAAATTAAAACACGCTTGTTTTCTTTAAGCGTTTTAATAGTTTGCAACATAAAACACCTTACTTAATGCTGTTTATTGAAACCATTTTTAGGACTGTTATATTACAATGCAATGAAAAACGATCAAAAAACAGATGATAGCAATGTGCAAATAGTTTTCGAAAAAACTTTGGGAGCAAAAATTTAATTGCTCTCGGAAAGTTTTTTTTTTTTTTTTTTTCGCTTTGAAGTTTGCATAATACAAAATTCGAAGCAACTGAAAAAGGTAAATCATAATGAATAAGCAATCTTAAATATTGTTGTTGATTTAGCACAGTCTTTATTTTATTTTTTAATAAACCTTCGGTTGTTTAAGAATTTATTATTTGGGGAATGCGTCATTATTTTAAAGAATAATTCATAACATAACATTCTAAACGGAGCGAAGGCAGTAAATATTGTGAAATCTTATCATTTTCATTATTAATTATAGTTCAAAACGAATATCATAGAATTAAATCTAGAAAAACGCCGTCATGAAATATGCATCTTAAAAAATCTCAGGAAAAATAATTTTATTGTTTCTATTTGTGTCTACATTTTAAAGAAATTTTCAAATCAAATAGATAAAACTCTTGTTAATTCATTTACTCTTTTCATTGGCTTTTTTATTATTTTTTCTTCTTCTTTTTTGCAGTATTAAGCATGATATGATTGAAAGAAATGAGTCGTTCAGAAGCCAATGCGGATAAGTCCAAAAAAAAAAAAAAATGAGAAAATTCAAGTTTTTTAATACCGTAATTTATAAAAATTTTGGTTTATTAATTTGATTAGTGAAAGTAAATAAAGTCTTCTAATAAAGCAACGAGTGAATCTTTTAATGACTAAAAATAATGTTATTAATTCCTTCAAAATTTACAGAAACCAGAAGACATCAAAAAATGGACTTATCCGCTTTGGCTCCTGAGCGTTTCAAATTTAGCTATTAAAATGTTACAAGAAATTGACGGCCTAACGGTAAGCATATTCCTCGTCATCGACTACTTTTCGATTACATACATTGCTCTCTGTTTTGTTGAAAGCATATTTAGATACAAATAGCTAGTTTCTTGAGTATCGACTGAAACAGATTTTGGGATTGATCATTATTTTTCCAACCGGTCAAACTGAAATAATTTAAATATTCAAGATGAAGACTATTCATAATTAAGATGACAAGCTGGTCGTCAAAGAAAACTAAAAAAAAGTTGTTAAAGAAGTTATATAAAATTTAATCTGTCAATAATAACTCTCCAAAAACAATAATAATTGTTGCGAACACTCTCCACTGCGAGAAGGTGCGTTAAAGTAAAACATAATGGAGTCTGTTACTGTCATGACAAGTCACATGTCAAGCGTCACTTTGCATAGCATATAAGTGGATTTTGTCTTACACTGTGACGTCACATCCTTTATCCACCTACGAAATGTAATATGGATTCAAAATTAAATTTGGAGCGACGCATAAAACTTCAGATGATGAATTGATCCCTTTGAAACTCACTTTGTAGTAATTTCAAAAAGGTAGTTACTTTCTTTTATGAATACTGCGCATAATTTATTTAATATATAACATATTTAACGAATAATTGTTTATTATTTAAAAAATTATTGTTTCCTGTTGGTACGAGACCTTTTGTGACCAGTACTTTTTCGAAACGCAAAATATTTAAAGTTCTTTTAAATGGAATAATAAAATTTTAGCAGCAGCTAATTAATCCTTGAAGTGTAGTAGAAGAAACCAAAGAAAAGAATATAATCGTAACAATTTTTAAATCAAGTAACCAGAGAAAGATTTTCGAAGCCAATTAAACGCCAAAACCTATATCTGTCATTCTCCAAACCGGTACAATAACTAAGAAAGGAGGCGCGCATTTCATCTGCGATGAGTGCTTTACCGCCAAACAAAATCAGCGGCAAAATTCGCAAAAGATTCTTGCCATCCCCTTCCTAATGCGACTTTACGTCATTCGCGCCATTATGTCCGGGCGTCTGGCATCCATCTATCCGGCCTTTCGTTTCCAGTTACGTTAACGAGCCTAATTGCTCGACTCCAGCGCTCTTTATTACGGCCGGACGGAGGGGAAGGGGGTTGATTTAATACGCGTAAAATCAAGAAGCCTTAATGCTCAGTGAAAGCTAATAAAATTTTTATGGTCTTTTAAAGTACGCTTTATGAGTGTTCCGCTTCCGTGTCCATAGATGGCGCTACGAGCGCTCCTTTTCACGCTTGTTGTGAACGGCAGAGCTGCCAAATCAGAATGGGAAAAGAATGCCCAACTTCTTTAAAACTAAGGCCAAACTTTAATTTATTTAATTCATGGCTTTTTAGTTTTTTTTCACTAGTTAAAATTTTTTTAAATATCCAGATAACTTGCTTCTTTCTTATAAAGTTGAAAGAAAAATTACTAGATTTAGTTTTTAAAATTAGCGTCTTATTGTCAAATTGTAATTATACTTTGCATATGATCACTCTAATTGGCATCAGTGGCAATTGGAATCAGTGGCTATCGGGCTACAGCCCCCCAGAGGCAAGCCAGAATTCTTGATATTATTTAAAATCATTGCAAATGTTTTTTCTTAATTACCCTCTTTAAAAAAATAATAAAATCGTTTCAACATTGCTTTCTAGCTTGACAGGCTCGAAAATTTTCCTATTTTTGTAGTCATTCCACTTGTACTTGTAGCTTTGAAGCGGTCGAAGACATTTTTTGGCTAGTTATTTCATTGTAATTTTTAATAAAATATAGAAAGTATTGTATTGTTCTTTATGATTCTTATTGTCAGGTGAGTTAAATCTGTAAAGTTAAAGAGTTTTGGTTTACTTTAGCCTTGAGGTTTGACATTCGTCACCAGGGCCGGCCTTTAGCCGATTGGACCGAATGCTCCAAATAGGGCCCCGCGCCAGAGTGCAACGAAGAATGTACTTAAACAAATTCAAATTAAAATCAAGTATCGTTTTGATTTCAGAACATTATCCTTAGGAATTTTTTTATGTTTTTAAATTCGCTTGCAAACCAATGGTGACCAATTTTTTCTTACAGCTGACTGACAACTGACGCTGTTTCAGAAGTCAAGAGTCCTGTCCAGCTTTCCCTACTGTAATAAAAAAATAATAATTAAATCGCAACTGCCGGCCAAGAAGTATTACGTTACAGGTAAGGCATGCCGCTTTTACATGGGGAGAAACAGGAATTATTTATATTTCTAAATTGCTTTCCGTAATTAAATAACTCCAACTTTTTGTGCTTAGTGATCATGAATAAATAACTTTTTAAGGTTTTTAATTCATTCGAGTACTTAAGTGTTCAATAATGTATCCCATCAAAAAAGTATTAAAAAGTTCTCACTTTTTAATATTTTTAAAAATTAATTTTTAAGTATTATGTAAGTAAGTTAATTAAAATTATCTTTAAAATTATTAAGATTTTTAACAATAAATTTTATTTATTTATTTATTAAAATTCCATATTGCTTATTTATTAATTATGTACTATTTCTTATCACTGGAATATATCGAGGTTATACAAACTTGATTTCAATTGGGCCCCGCATCTTCTAAGGCCGGCCCTGTTCGTCACGACAATACAAAATTTTTATGACCTCCCCCCCGCCCCCGGACAGGAATCTTCGCCGCTGATTGGCATCTACCCATATTTTGATTAAAATCATTTTTTTAATATTGATTATATGGAACTTATGCGCCTGTCGAATAAGTAGAATATTTTCGCGTGAATAACATCTGGACAATTCAAATAACTCAACCCTTATTAATTACTATGATTATTACGTTCAAATTTCTGAAGAATTTTGCTAATTTCTTGTAGAAATAAAAAAAAATTTGAACAAATTCATTGTTCAAAGAAGTATAAAATTAATGCAGTCAATGCTAGTGAATTAATCTATAGAAAAAGTAATAATATAACTTCATAATTTCACTATTTTAATAATTTTTGTTTTCATGGCGTTTGCAAATAAAATATATTTCTCATTTTTGTTAAGAGGGTTTTTTTCGGGCGGGGAGATAGGAATTGATTCAATTAGTACTGCCTTTTTAACTAGAATATCCCTGATTTAAGTTCAGAAAATCTTGTCATTTTAATTTAAAGTATATTTCCGAAGTCCCAGTTCTTCGAATAAAGGCCGAAATTTCAAAATTTGGCTTTAAACTGGCCAATGCGGCAACCCTGGTGGCAAGTCTAAGACTTACTCGATAGGTTACGGAGAGGACATTATAGATTTTAGCGGGCTAGTTAAAAAGGTCGGAAGGTATCAAAGAAAAGAAGGTCTTTTTGTCCTGAAGGCGCTAGAAAAGAGTCAATAATCTATGCAAAAATTGATTTTATGCATGATGAAATATTAGTTTGGTGGCCTCACAGAGGGAGTTGAAAAAGTATTGTCTCGAAGCCTGATGCAGTTATCTACCGAAATAAATTGATCTTGTTAGTAAAGTTTTCGCTAACTTTTCTCTTTGAAAGAATGGGAAGGCTCGGCACGTTCTGTTATTTTCTAACCATGTCTGATAAATTTGTCGCAAACTCTTTATTGTTTCGTATGCTTCTATTTCTGGAAGTTTATCTTGAAGTGTTGTTTCGCTTATGGTATCATTGTTTATTCATCTGTTATCCCAATATTTTATGAAGCGTTATTAATCTAACTAAATGAGAAAAGTGACGCTTCTCTTAACTTATCATCCCTTTTCATTAATTAATTGTTCATAATATGTTAAAGATTTTCTAGTAGAAAAATGTTTTAGAATTTTTATCAAGAGTTCATTGAATCTATTAACTTTAATTCTTCTCAGAAATATTTGAGGTTATTAATATAGAAAGATTTCTCATTAATCGTCTGCTTGGAATGCGATAATAATTTTTAAGTACAACATGGTTTTAGAACTGGAATCTTTTTATTAAGAATTTATCGGATTTATTCTTTATTAACTCTAATTTTTATTTTTAATTTATTCTTACAATTGTTTTGATGTTTTTTAAACACATTTATTCCTTTTCATGAATTGTTTGTAATATGATGATTTTTCTAAATAATATCGTCGATACAAATGCAAATTATCGAATGTGCTATAGAATTAGATATAAAATTCGATAAATTGCATTTGTATCGACGATATGTTACATTTTCGATCAATCTGTTCTTGTCTTGACTGAATCTTCTTTATTAATTCTTATTGTGTTCAATAATTCTTATTCATTCGTCATTCTTTTTAATTATTCTTCGATGTCAAAATATATTTATTACTTTTATCTTAGTAAAATCTTAAAACAATTATCGGAAAGGTGACGACTTTATATACATTTTAATAAATGTATTTATAAAATTTTTTATTCCCTTACATTTATTTCCTTTCTATTGTAAAAAAAAAAATTGCTATGCTAAATATGATGTTAGTTTGGACCTATAATTGGCAACATAGATGAAAAATTCATCAAAAAAGTAAAGGAAAATTATTACTATGACTGTTGCGAAACATATACCAATTCAAATTTTGGACGTCTGCATTTCCCAATATTGTAATAAGAAAAGTCTCAGCTAGAAAATAAAATTATATACATACATTTTATATTTTTTGTACAAAATTGAAAATTCAATATTCCTGTGTTTAACTTTTTAAAAATTCGTTTTACTTTTTAAAGAGTTATATGATTCTGGCTTTATTAAAATCCTTTCATCAGAAACACTTGGGATTGTTTGAAATATTTTTATATTTGCTTTAAGAAGTGAAAAGACGTACTTTCTTTATTAATGATATGAAAAAACGTGCAACAAACATTCGTAGTCTTGCAATAATAATAATAACAAGTTCAAAAGCCCATCTATTAAAATATTCCTATTACTTATCTTAACTACGAGCGCAATGCGATTGTTAACTCGAATTAAATTAATAATAACTAACATAATGAAAATGACTATTCAAAGTTTGATGCAGTGGCACAAATGTACAATGATACTTCGTATCGAACGGATCTCCAAAATAAAAACTCTATTATCGTTATCTTTCAAACGCCAAAGGGACTCCCTCAATCAAAGAAATGTAGGGATTATTAAAAATAATTATTGCACTCATTTCAAATTAATACGAATAACTATGAATAGTAATAAAGGACATAAATTAAGCAATTTTTTGTATCATTGTGCGATTATTTTTCCAAAAAAATAATTTTTCCCCCTGATATGAACTGGGAAAATCACAGCAAAATGTATCAATATTTCAGTCACGTGACTTTAACTTATGCAATACATGTTAATTGCCGATGTGCAGTGGATTAACGAAGTTCTTGAATTCAAAGGTTCCTCAAGTTTGGACGTTATTATTGCTGAAGAAAAAGTTTCATTGCAAATACAGTTACTTAATAAACTTGGAAGTGCCATATTACTCTTAAGAAATCACGCAATTTATTGAGTTTTGGATTTAAACTATGAAAGAAAAAAACAATAAATGAAGAATATTAATTAAACGTCATTTGCTGATTCTTACATTACGTTAACCTGTTAGTTGGAAAACGCATGGGAGTATAAATTAAAAATTTTACAAAATATTAATTATTTAGATGAATTGATTGGTAATAAGTCCATGTCTTGAAATAATAATATTCATATGTCGTATTAAAATCTATGACTTACAAGGTTAACAAACTTTCAAAAGTAAACAATTCCAATCCTACTGTTTTAATACATTATTCGTGTGCATTTCAATACAAAATTAAATCATTCAAAACAATACTGATAAGGGCGAGTTCCACGAATAAAAAAAGCTCCTAGAAACGGGAAAGAAAGAACAAGATACAGAATGTCTTTGTTCGAACTGTAATATAGCAGTATATTTAATGACTAATTAATACTGTTGAAATTGTATCACTGCAAAATCTTAAAACAGGAATTACGTAACGGATAGATACTAAAAGAAGAAAGAATAACATTTAAAGCCATAACTTTAAGACAACATTAAGTTTTCAAATCAGATGGATCCAAAGGTTTTTCAAAGTAAATAAAACACAACCGCAGATGACATTCATATTTTTAAATGGCATCTTGTCGGGCTATATTTTTTTCTCCTCCTTTTCATTTTGGCAGTAGAATTATTGGACTGTTGCCATCTTTCGGGTGGTAATTCCTTCAAGAGCTCGTTAGCTATTTAGGGCTCTTTCAGTGTACGGACTTTTTATCAAACAAATTATTTGGTTCTAACAACCTCACTTAATTTTACATTTCTTTTTTATAAATATGAAATGTTTCGGGTCGAAAACTTCCGCTTTGGAAAAACTTTTCGACTTCAAATGCAGAAGAAAAGATAAAGTTTTCTTCACTATTTTTTTTAAACTGATTATTCTTTTATGACCTAGAAATGGACTGAATTTTGCCACCCGCAAGTTTCGAAATCTTTTCTTTGTCACTCAGAATAAATTAGGAAACTTTTCCCTAAACATTTCGCGAACGTTTCATGCTAAGTGTTTTCCTTTGTTGTGATTCAACCTAATGTGCTGCCCAGACAATTCATAAGCAGTTATGGTCGTTATTTATGTACTCTTTCAAGCCTAGGTGAAGCGTACGGAGCAATGCCAAGTTGTTGAATTCACTTGAAGAATATATTCTAGCGGTTTTTAAAATTTAAAATTTCATATTTTTGTAAGGTCTCATTGTTTTTCTGGGGATACTAATATTTAAAAAAATCTTGGAAATTGCTGTTTTATATATCTTCTGTGAGTTTTCCAAATACATAAAACAAACATTTTAAAATCAGTTATAAAAAATTACTTTGTTTGTTAGTTTACGTTAGTTTAAAACATAAATTTTACCGTTTAACACATGATTTTCATTCGAAAATTTGCTGCAAAATGTACACAAATCACATTCTTATTAACAAAAAGGACACATTAAAAATTGATAATAAATAATGTTATATTGATTACATTGGGCAAAATAAATTTTTAATCCGTTCTTACTATCCTTTTATAAAATGTATGTCATTTCATTTATATTTTAATGTGCTTACCAGAAAATTTATTTATAATTAAACTAGTCAATTTACACATATAACTGATATAAAAAACATTAAGCATTTAAATACCAAAACAAACCAAAAGAAAAAATTACATACAAATAAAGAAATACATTAATTAAAGAAATCATCTTTCTACGTCATTCTTTTAAAAGTAGTAGTTGTTGAGGGAAAAAAACATAAATTCCTGAGAATTGAGGTTTAAAAATACTAATCCTTCCCAGAAGATTTAGCACAGCAGGTAGGTTCTTCAAATTCTTATATGATTTTTTAGGCTATTGTTTCTGCCCAAAAGCTTTATTTTGCACTTCTGCAGTATTTTGTAATCCGTCTTTTAAAATAATCATCACAATACACAAATATCAGAATGCTTTATTTGTCTTCTAATAAACTAATCAGAAAAACGTGAGAACGAAGTCATGTTTTTTTTTTCCCTGAAAGATTTCAATGCATTTTCAATTTTTTTATTATTTTCTTTACGAAATAATTATTTATTGCGCAAAGCTGAAACGTGAAGAGCTATATTAATTCAAATAAATCCTGCTTTAATAATGTAATAAGAAAAAATAAAACTCGAATTATATTTTTTTTCTGAAAAATTTCGACGAAGTCCCAAGTCTTTTGATGCTTTATTTTAATTCTAAATACTTGTAACGCAAAACTGAAATTTGAGGAACTCTATTAAATAAAAACAATAATGAAGATAAATTTTGTACCATGCATGTGTGTTACACACACGTTCAATATTATTCATATGCACAACAAAATATAATTCCTCCACAAAAAAGATTTACATTTTTAGCAATACAAAAGATCTAGGAATGCATCGTGTACAGTTTAAACAATCAGTTTGTGAATTTTCATTAAATATTTATACAGTTCATAAAATCTAATGTCTTAGTAAAAACCCTTACTGCTTTTGTAATTTAAAAAAAATATTGAAACAATTTCTTGTGGGTTTAAAGGTAATTTTTCAATTTTGCACACGATATTTTTTAAAAAAAATATGAGTAAAAGCGTATACTAATTAATAGAATTATTAATTAATCAAAAAGATGTTTTTAAATACAAAATTTTAAAAATAAAAACATATTTTTTAATAAGAAAAGAATTTTTAAGCAAAATACAATATCCTAATAATAAATTTTCACTTTAAACTTATGATGGCGTTATTATCATGAATTGATTATCTCAGTTAATTTAACTAGAAAAGTTAATTACATAGAATAAATCATTACTTAAATTTAGAACAATTATGCAAGACATATAATTCAAAAGCACTGATAAAACATTGAATATATCATATCTGACATTTATTAGACTTCTTTCAATTCATGGAGGTTTTGAAGCGAATTTTGTTCTGCTGATAGCCAGTTAATTAACAGAATGGATGTTTGAAATCTATTTCAGGAAACTCTAATGACTTATCCGTTTGAGATGACAGAGATTGGTTCAATTGTTTTAATCAGCTTATTCCCTTGCAGAAAAAAAAAAAACAACATGCTTTGAAAAGATAACATTTTTGTTTTAAGTGATTAATTATTTTAAGAAAGGGATCAATAAGAATTACATTGAGCAACGCAAAGACGTGGTGTAGATTTCGCGGAAATATTTATTTTTGTTTTTAACTGGAGCATTTTATTTTTGATTAAACGATGACAGTTTTAATTTTCAAATTTATTTAAAACGTCACTTACTATAACTTGCATTGATTTATTTTATCTCCAGAAAGTGCATGAGTTTTGTAAACATTAAATGATTCATATTTTTGATAAATTTTAGCATTCATTTGTATTTTATTTTTAATGCATCTTAAGGGGAAAATGAAATTCATTCTTTTTTTAACCCCTTAACTGGTTTGTCCGTACACTGTACGTGCATTGAATTATCGCAGTTTTAAAATAAAACAAAATCATTCTTAATTAGATACAAAAATTACGTGGGAACCATTGACATATCTACTTTTCTTTAGGTTATCAATAGAATTATAATGACAAGATATTCCCAAAATAGGTGGCATCTAATTAGATAATTGAGAAAATAAACCAGTTAAGGGGTTAAATAAAAAATAAATGTATTGCAATTTTTATTTGATAATTGATGATCATTTGTTTTTTTATTATTTCCGATGTAAATAAAATATTTAAAAAAAAAGAACTATAACAAATGAACATCAATTGATTGCAGATCAGAGAAATAAAATTTTGAATTGATTATCGTTTGCTCAAAACAGTGGAAGTTTTTTTTCTTTTAATAGCTTGATGATTAATTTCCAGGCTGCATTATATCGGAAATACATTTTTTCACAGGCTGTGTCACAAATTATATCAAAATAGTTACCGAATAACTATTAATTTCAATAAATTATCGCTAGTTGAGAACAATGGAACTTCATTCTTACAAATGCCTTATCATTATGTTCAATAACCTTAAATGAAATATAAATTTAGTCTTGTACAAATCACAATCATATCCAAACCATTATTATAAAAATAAATATTGCAATCGATTGACAAGATACTTTATACACAGCTGGGATATGACAACCAATTCATAAACATTGAAAAAACAATGAGCTTTAATTCAAATCAGTCGACAGACATTGGCAACACAAAAAACAAGAAAAAGTAGTCTTAAATATATTTATATTTCTCTATATATTTGAATATATCTCTTTGATGACTAAAATTACAGGAACAAGCATTAAATAATCATCTGACTGTACAACACAGAGAAAATATCAGGGAAAACAGCTAACAAGACACATAAGACACAAAGCTCGTACTACAATGAATCGACAACAAAACATTTCTCGTTGGTACACAAGCATCCATAACACTTTGTACAAAATAGATAGAAAGTTATGGCATCGAAGCATTCATAATTCGGTTGGTTTCTTTGATACATGTTCGAGTTCCACCTCCTGGATTATGTGCACTAGTCTTTCAACTACAGAACTAACACAATAAATACTTTTGACATATGGCGTGTTGGACTTTCGGTTTAACAAAGAATGTGTATAAGATACGTGAGTGTTTGAATATGTTGTGAATGTTATGGGCAGAGCCGGCCGGAACAAGGTGCAAAGTTGACTTTCGGGGCCTTGAAACAAATTAGGCAAAACAATACATGAAAATGATAAATAGTTTAATTATTTTTATAAAGTTAACATTTCAGTCTCACAAAAAATCGTAAAAAATCAAATAACAAAAATAATTGCTTTATAAATATATATTGGTATGTGGCTTACTAGAACAAGGTTACAATAGGTGATTTTTATTTCATTTTCTTACATGCTCGTGGATAACATCATCATAATTCAGTTTTTTTATAGTTAGGACTCGATTGATAAAATGTCAAATAAGATAATTCGTTCTTGATTAATGCTAGATTTCAAGTAAATTTTTTATTATTGTTCTCAGTCTTGAAAAATCTTTCTGCAGATGCGGCGACAATCGTTAAGGTCAATATAATTTTAAGAATAGTAACAAAATTTAGATACAATTCAAATAAATTATTTTTTGATGAATATTATAGTATTGTGCCCTGAAAGACAAAAATCGACGACAAAGTTTGATTTCATTAAATAAATCATTGCAATCAATTTTCATTTTAGAGAAACAGTCACACCGTTCGCGACCCCCTCGGACCGGCCCTGCTTTTGTATATAAGTCTCTCGTATACTTTTTTATGAACCTGGAATATGGGCGCATTATGCACCTGAATTATGGACTTGTGCACATAATTAAAATTTCATTACAAGCTAGAATTATATACACACGCCTCTCAGCTAAAAATTATAAATTTGTAGATGAGAGAATCAGTTTAAATTAAAAATTTTTGTACTAGACAAAAGTAGGGTACACTTTTTGGAAATAATTCAAATGAAATAAGTTCCGACTTGAGATTTCGCGAATATAAAAGATTCAGTATTTCCATCTCATTATTAAATTTGAACTGTCAAAGGGAACTAATGTTTGGGAAATATTTTAAAATTGATTATCAAGGTTAAAATACATATTTCCTTTTGGTATTGCTTTTTTGAGAAAATTTTACTACCTGTAATATGCTTAAATATTAATAATTCATAATACAAAAGGGTTTTTGAATTAAAAGAATTTGATTTTGTAACAATTGGGATTTTTCACACCAAATCTTGATTAGCTACATATTCCTTTAAAAAAATGTAAAGAAGTAAATTTAAGCGTTATTATTTCGGGATATAATACGTTAAATTTTTCAATACTACTTAAATTTTAACTCTAAACTAAAAACAGTCGCGTAGTCGCAAAACAAGCAGTACCGGGACGCTCTAAAAGCAGTGCCGGAACGCTTTAACCTGGATGACAAACACGCTGTTTTATGGACGTTTTCACAATTTTTTCTTATTTATTTCTCTTTTAAAAAAAGCAGTGCCGGAACGCCGTTCTGGCTCCACTACATCCCTGATTAAAAAATAATAATAAATCATTGAGAGACATTACAAAGTAAACTTAACGGCCAAGACAAAGCAGACTCTTTGTAAAGGAGTAGAGCCAATTTTGTTGAGTCAACCAGTTAATTAAATTTACTACAATAATACTCAACGATCAATCAGATCTTGACGACTGTTGAAAACCTCAACTATGGAGAGACTGTTGGATCTAATCCAGGAGGCGGTGGCTCAAGTTTGGAGCACCTTGGACAGACAGACAGACAGCAAACGAAACAGTGAGCAAACATCTAGTGACTGGATAACGTAGAAGACGTGATATGTAAAAACACAGCAACGAGACATTTGCTGACTCCATTTAGGCTAAGAGGAAAAATGTAGCAAAAAGTGCTTTATGTACAACGACTAACAAATTCTTCTGCTGCACAAGAGAACGAATATACGTATATCGTGGTTTCTTCAAGAGATTATCACCAATATCTCTCCACCAAAAAGTGCCTGGAGACAGTTCGAAGTACATGAATTTTGTGTGCAAAGGGGTAGGGTTTTTTTAAAAAAATTGGAATGTCACATGGATAATTTAAAATTTATCTATTGCGTTGATGTCATGTGCCACTAAAAATTTAAGAAATATTTTTATTTTTTTAAATTATTGTAAATGTTCGGGCTACATAAACTAAATAAACGGAAAAAAATAAATTTCCATATTCTGCTCAAGTTATATGGCAATGAAAAGTAGGAAAAGTTCCTTTAGTTTTATAAATTTCCATATTCTGCTCAAGTTATATGGCAATCAAAAGTAGTCCGTTTCTTTAGTTTTATAAAGCTAGTTCCAAATTTCTTGGAAAAAAATGAATACTAATCTTTTGGGATTTTTGTAGAAAAGCTCTGAGATCAAAGGAAAAAGTCTGGAATTTGTTTTTTGGTTAATTACACACTTCAGTTTGTGTAAATTTAATTTTTCATTAGGTTATCAACATTTAACATTTCTTTGAGGTTTTTATTGACTTCAAATAAATTAGTGTCTTATTAATAATTTCTTAGTGCTCAAAAATATTAGCGAATCATATATTTTAGTTATTCTCAATTTCAAATTCTCTTTGTCAAATAAAGTTTATATATATTTATATTATTTATTACTGTACCTGTAGAGCAGGAACATACTCCCAAGGAGTTATTTTTTCTTTCCTTTTTTATCTGTGAAATTTCGTAGTATGAATAGGATCATTTTTCCGATTTGGTTAAGAATGTTTATGTTTCAATTTTCTGAAAGCATGAAAATCTCCTGGGATATTTTTACAACTTATCAGTTGAAAATATTTCCGTTCAATAAGATGAAAATCTTGCAATTTCAGAAACATAAATAAGTAACTTTTACGTGATACATAAAAACATGTAACTAAAATATTCTGTTTCAGTCAATAAGTTATTTAGTTTGATGTAATTTTAATACATTTTATTTCTCCAAAAATGGAATTTCAAACGACAATAAAAGAACATATATAATTTCATATATTATATCTTGTTTGTCGCCGAATACAAATATGATCAGTTTAGGGCAGAAATAATTAACAAATGAAATCCAATTTTTGGAAGCGGCGACTAAAAATTAAGTTCGATGCAACTTTTATATTTTCTGAAGAACTATTTGATTAGAAAAATCAGATATTATGTACCTTTATACATATGGATATTATGTACCTTTAATGAAAAACATTACAATGAATTAATTAATTTTTCAGAAAATATTCTTACGTTTTTCACGTAATGTCCTGCAGTTTAGTCAACAATTTTATGCTTCGGTTAATATGCTCTCATTTGCAAGTAATTACTTCAGTCGATAACATTATTTAATTTTCATTCTCAATTTTTAACTTCTCTTAAATTTTTTGATTTAATAATAGTTTTAAGCAATGGAATACAAACAAATTAAGCACAAAATGCAATTAGTAGAGTAATTACGATGGTATATTTCAACAGCATTCAGAACAATTTTTGATTTCGCCTTATTCGTGAAATTAAATACAACTCACAGATATTGGCATTCTTTTCTCAAATCCCTAATTACGATTTTTTAAAATTTTAAACATAATCTCCTTTTTTTTTTTTCAAGCGATATTATAAACCATTTTAGGGAATTAAAAAAATAATCGTGTTTGATAAATAATCGCCAAATGGATATGGAAATGCGAAATGATCTTGATCATTTATTTACATTAGCAGCTACGATACGATCGTCTGCTCAATAATTTTGAAAATGCAATTAAAGTTGTTCGCATTATCGTTTGCAGTAATGGGATTCGAAAAAAATGCAATTAAAATGAACATTTATTTGCTCACTTTATGAATGCATTTTAATATTATTTTCTTACTGAGAATTAAACACAATATTTCAAAAGACAATGCACAGTTTCATACATAACAATGATTTCAAAAGTAAAAAATTCGTTACAGTTAACTAAGAAAAGAGTAACAGAATAGTCAAGTCAAAAAAACTTTACTTGATGTAGAATTTAATCTTTTGTACAGGGGAATAAATGATTTTGACATTTGTTGATAACTGTATTCCATTGAAGCTCAAATCTCGAAACCGTTTGAATGAACCCCTGAGTTTCAGAAAGCAAAAGGCTCAAAGTTCAATATTCTTTAAAAAAAGTTCCTTCGCTAAATCTCATCTGGACTAGTAATAAAAAGATAATTACGAATTAATGTTATATATCGTCGAAAAGGACAAACAAAATGCCAAATTAGGCGATCTGTATATAATTTTAGTTAGATAAATTCAGCAAAAGGCATTAGCTCTACACTGTACAATCAATCATATTTGGGACAATGTCATATCTGATTTCTTTGAAATAATTTTGAATAATTCAATAACTGAAAAATAAAATTGTTTATTTAATACAATTTTTGACTTGAAGTAGGAAATTCTTTTATAAAAATTTTTCTTCAAATAATTCATGTTTTTTAATTAGTAAAGTGAATTCGAAAATTATATTCGAAATTAATTGTTTTTAGTATTTTTCAGAGATGTCGTTCATTCATTTATATAAAATTGCACGATTTTTGCAGAAAATAAAAAAAAGTGTATTCTAGCGTTAATTTGCAAATTGGACTGAAAATTATAAATTTCAATTTATTTTTCTTTTATATTTAGTTTACATCACTTTTTATTAATATTTTACATAAGACTTCTAATATTAGATACATTTTTATTTAATCTCTTTAATAAAAATTATTCTTTTTTTATCAAAATTTCTACGACTATATTGCCTTTAAGATTTTTTCCAATACAGACGATTTTTCAAATACATTAATTTCTCATGTGACATTCCAATTTTTAGTATTAATTGTATATTCACAAGTACATCGGTCATTTGTTGATGATAGCAATGGTGCATCATTATTTTCGAAAGTGAAAAAGTGATTTCTTCCTGAAATGGCTGAAGACGTGAATTCATGGTTTCGAACTGACGTTTTAATACATGAAATATTTACACTTTACAAATATTTACACTAAAGACATGAATTTATGTCATGGCATTGTTGAATAATGAATTTCTAATTACATGAATATGATAATATTATGTTTATAAAACAGATTCAGCGAAATATACGTATATTTTTAGGAATAAGTCCTGATGAAAAACAGGTCAATAAATCAGTTATTTCCTTATAACTGGCATTAAATAAAAAAATTTGGAAAACAATATGGCTACTATAAGCAACTGTAGTCAAGTTACAGATAAAAAAATTGTTTATGGCACTTTAATTCATTTAACTGTATATTTAAGTGTTTGATATTCAAAAATTATTTACAAATTCTTGATTTTTTTTATAATTTGAAAATTAAAAATATGATTATATTAAACGAAAAAAAATAAAGAGTATATCCATGAAAGATATAGCTAAATAATTTAAAATGTTCAGAAAACAATACGCTACACCAGTCGAAACGTATATGATTTAGTTTCAACAACTTAACTTTGACGGGAAAAAAAGAATGTTACTTGTTTTTTTTTTACTATTCCAAAAATATTTGTTACGTTAAAATATAAAAAAGAAATAAATTAAGTTGGAAATTTTTAAAAAAGCATAGCTTTATACTAAGAAATCCAATTATGAAGGTAAATAAAGAAAAACAATTGGAGCGATTTTATAAATTTTGTTTTAACACATTAATACAATAGAAATAAAAAGTAATTAAAAAAATGTACGATTTTTATGAGAGAATTATATATAATTTTAACATCAAATATGTACAAGAAAATAATAAATCAACTTAGCTACGCTACGAGAGTATCACTTTCTTTTACAGCCTTTCGTCAGATGATAAAAATATTTAATACAAAACAAAACAAAATAAATAAAAATTTCCAATAAAATAATCCAGAATTCATATACGAGTCTATTGAAGCAAAGGGAATAAAATACATTACCTCCCTCAGTCCAGTACGATAAATTACTCCATGGCAAAAAAATTCACACATGCGATAATGGCACCTGTTTACAACTAGAGGGCACGTGCCCCACATGGCTGGCTGGGCTGAGGGGCTTAAACGTTCTAGGTCCATACAGGCCCTCTGCACCTCCAGGAGTACCGGTTCTCTGGGATACCGAACCGGGACCACCCCTCTGTCCTCGCCGACTGCAAAGTCGACGCCTCCAAGACTCCAGAGTTTTGACTGATGTGATCCAAAACCCAGTCGTGATTCCCACCACCAGACACATGAAATATTTGAGCATGAACACCGAATAGTCTGGTCGAGATTGTTCTGTTTCACAAGGACAGTTGTGGCGTCGGTCCCATCTCTCCCTGTAATGTTGCTCGTAGAAGTAACATCCTATGGTGATGGTCGCGGGCACGGTGTAGAGGACGGAGAAGACACCGATTCGGATCATCAACTTCTCCAGTTTATCCGCTTTGGCCCGCGCCTGCTGCCGAATCACTTTGCGGATGCGGAACAACGAAACGAAGCCAGCTAGTAGAAAAGATGTGCCAAGAAGAAGATAAGCACACAGTGGCATGATGACGAACCATCGCAGATGGTCCACATTCTGATTGCCGACTGAACAGATTCCTGCAACAGGATCACCATCCACGGCTCCCATGGCCAAGACAGCGATTGATTTGCCAGTGGGTACAAGCCAAGCGGCAAGGTGGAAGTACTGGGAATATCCAGCAATAGCTTCGTTTCCCCATTTTAGCCCGGCTGCCAGCAGCCAAGTAAGTGTAAGGATGACCCACCACAGAGAACTGGCCATTCCAAAGAAGTACACGAGCAGGAAGACGATAGTGCAGGCTGGTGGGCGGCCTATAGTGTGATAGCGTATAATTTGCCCATCACAAGCCACTGCCTCGTGGCCAAGACCCAGTCTCACTAAGTAACCTATGGATACCATGAGGTAGCAGCCGGATAGGAAGATAATAGGACGTTCAGGATATCTAAAGCGGGTGGGGTCAATAAGGAATGTTAGCACAGTCATACTAGCAGAAAAGCAGCAGATAATAGCCCAAAGGCCAATCCAGAAGGTAGCGAAGGTCTGCTCGTCTTTGTTGAAAAAGGTACCGCGACAAGGTCTGGCACACTGTGGAACACCTCCGGTTGCAACATCTTGGTACAGCTTGCGATCAGCAGCATCCACTAAAGGAACCATTGGAAAACGGCATTCACATTTGCAATCAGAATCTACACTTCCTGGTGTAACCAAACTGGGTGGAAGGCCAGGACTTCCACCGGCAGAAATGGACTCATGACGATCCCTGGCTTTGGAATTTCTACCCCTGTAAGACGGAGGTCTTCGAACAGGTTTTGTCTCTTGCTTAGCATTGTAATCCCCATTTTCTGGACCAGCCCCTTCTTTTGCATCCATACATAAATGCTCTTGGTCACCATAACGTGGAAAATCGTCACAGTTCATACGTTCCGGCCAAACGAAACCGTATTTGTGCATGATGGGTGCACAACCTGCCCTTGCTCGCTCACACACAGAATAACAGGCAGGTAGTTGACCTTGATAATCTTCAATGCAGATGGGCGCATATAGCGAACACAAGAAGAAGAGTAGATCGTCCGAACAGTGGATTTCGACCAGAGGCCAGAACTGGTGCACTTCTAGTCCAGCCTCATCTTGAGTATCATGATGGAATTTATTCGGCATTGAAGTATAATTGTAGCCAATGCCTCTGCACATAGGAATGGTGATCTCTTCACACCTTTCCATCTGTCCTCCGGCTGATATCATGAGCAATAACAACACAAGTGCACTTAATGCTTTCATTTTTAACAGCACATGCAGTCCGCCTCGTTAATTAAAAATCAATATTGAAGAGAACTGTGGAAATCCCTGAATACTTCAAACAACTGTGTGTACCATCTGTTGGTTGAAATTCCTTTTGGCATGTTAAGAAGTTTAAAGCATCAAACTTTGGAAAACATTTACGGGGAAACGTTTTAGTCTAGTTCAAGCAAAGTCCAAGACGAAGTATTAAAAAACGTGTCAAAAGATTGAGAAATTATAAATCACACACCTTATATCATCCGCTGCTATTGACAAATGGTAAACATCCATAACTGTCATTCATATGTTAGGTATCCACAGATATTCTTTCGTCACCGCGTTCTAGAGTAAGCGACGAGCCGAAGTACCTTCTCGAACTGGTCTCACGGGGATCTTCTTCGGTTGTGTGAGTCGAAAAGCACTCCCCTTACCGCTGCTCGAGATTCCCCGGCGCTGGCGGTGACGTCACGGGAAGATCGTCGAATGAAGAGGAAGCTCTGGATGAAGGCATTGGGAAGGTGGGACACCTGGTGAGAAAGAAGAGAAACGTGACAGAAAAGGGCATAAAGAGAGCAGGTTGAAAAAGTCGGAGAGGTGGTTGGTTGCAATGGGAATAGTAGCGGCAAACGATTATTACGATTTGCAGGTGTTAGGTGATGTCGCCTGGCATATCTAAATAGGTTAGGAATATCTATGTTTCAGTTACTTTCTGATACCGTTTGATTCATCGCCTTTACTGCGCAGAAGATTTATGTTATGAAAATGTTTAGTGCAAGTCATTTTAGATTGAGAATTCGAATAAACTGCATGAATAATTCAGAAAACATAGGTTAGATTATTATTGCTACCTATTTTATATACTACACAACTTTAATCAGTGAATAGCAGAAAGTTACTCAACACAAGTTCGCTCTATTTACACATTCTAAGAAGTTACGTTTTGCAAGACAAATTCCTGTTGTTAACGCAAGAGTACAGACTATGCTGCCATAGAACGCACACAGTTATTGTATATAACTATGCAATTTGACGACATTTTTTTATTCTTAAATATATTCAACTAATGTAGCTAATAGCTCGGATAATTTTTTAGTACGTTTTAGGTATTTTCTTAATAATTTTATATTTATAAAGCATGCGTAATAACTGCAAGAGTTCAATTGTCTGAATTGAAATGAGAGTTACTTAATATTCAAAAAAATTAAAACATATAAACCAAATAATATCACTATGTAATATTAAAAACACTAAATAAATGAGTAAAAAAACTAAACACAGTACTAAAACATCAAATGATAAAATTAATGAATGATATGTAATTAATTAATGATTTAATAAATTATATAAATTGGAATGTAGTGATAAATTTATAGATAATTGATGCAAAAGAGACGATATCGTTATACTTGATACAAAATGATACACAAAAATGTCAACAAATAATTTTCCTTTAAAGAAATGCCAGACAATTATACAAATATTGCTTTTTCCAATATTTGCGTGTCAGGCAAATTCCATGACAAGAAAATAAAAAGTCGCATATTCAGGCAAATGTATACATTAAACAATAAACTCTCTTTCCCATTAAAATAGAACCGATCTTTGTAATCATCTATTTTTAAGGCCCATAGTATGAACTGAAAATAAGAATATAATTTTTAAATTAAGGTGTAAATATGAACCCTTCTTTTTTTTTTTTTTTTCTCTTTCTAATATTAAATCGAATTTTTTCCTATTCAGTTCTTTACCTTACAACTTAAAACACATTTAGCGTTTT
>BGPR01007562.1:34593-45541 GCA_013235015.1 Araneus ventricosus
CGCAAAATCATGAACCTTTTCCTACCAAATAATCCAATCCGAAAGCTGGATGCAAATGGGGCCTGGTAAGTGCCCATAGGTAAGCTGTAGGGCGGGCGGATTGACAGTCCTTCTTGCAGTTACAAGCAAAACGATCTTTTATTTCTTTGGCTCCCATTTAAAGTCCGTGTTGGGAAAAGATATAATCGTCGTTGGCCGTAAGCACGCGACTACAGCAGGCAGTCCTAATTGCTCCATTAGGTTACGCTCAATTGCCATTGCTGGGGGACCATCTCCAGATCTACTTTACGACTTTACGTTGTTGCTTTTCAATGGACTGTATGCGTTATGATGTTATACTATATAGAACTGATCACTGGAAACAAAGAGAAGTAATGAATCTTTTTTTTAAATTAGATGGAAATTGTTTTGACCTGTATTTAAATACCATGCTGGCAACAGTTAATTTAATGGTGGTACCTCGGAGGATCAAAAAACGATAAAAAGATTATTGGCATCGTGATTGTCTGGTGAAATTTCAGTTAGTTAATTTTCTTTGTTCGAGTTTGTATTTATTAGCATAATCGTTCAGTAATGCTCAATGGTTGCCCATAAAGGAAGTGGTATACATTCTGAAAGTTCATAATGTTTTATTATTATTTGTATTGCGATGATTTTATTGTTTGGATACCTGTTCCACCTCGGAGATTTATGTTAAGAAAGCAATAAAGTAATTATTTAGTTCGTGATTGTGTATTGACATCTAAATTTAGTAAAAGTCCAAGTTACACGATTAGATTCAGCTCGAAATTTAACAGCATAATTTTCCGTTGGAGTGGCATGACTGATAAGAAAAGCTTTGAGTTTAAAATTATGTGTGCAAAGAGCATTCAAGAAATATCGATAAAATATAAATAAATCCCATTACCTTCTCAAGACTAAATCTATGATAATAAGATACCAGTTGAAGTACTTGTGATTTGACTAGTGAAATTACCATTCTCCGGAAGCATATTATTTAACTTTAAAATGGGACTTTAAACCAACAAATCAACCAAATGCAAGATTTAAAATAGGGTGCATCTCATGGTCACCTGAATCCCACAAGTCAACCAATACTCAGGATACAATATAGTCTCCAAGCAGCATAACCAAATAAATCAACCAATCGCATGATTTGATACGGTAGAGTTTCAAGTTGAAACTTTAATCAAACAAATAAACTAATCAGAAGACTTCAGTTGATGTGACGCGGTCTCTAAGCAGGATTAGTCAAACCAATCAATCACTTTAAACTCTCCAGTGTATTGACAAATAAATACCGCGAATAGCATGAATATTTTAAAAATGGGGCAGAATGCACCAATAATTAGGAATAGAATTTACAAAACAGATTAGAAAAAAAAAAAACTCAGCATTTACTAGTAAAAAATATAATAAAAGCAGTCATGTATATTTTTTTAAAATCCTTTAAGCGATAAACTAAGATGTCTAAGCTTTGGATTCAAAATACTTGCTTCTGTGCAATGATATTAACGTATTATTGCGTAATAATCAGAATTCTGATTTTTTTAAAAACCAAATCCTACAATTAATTTTCATGAAAACGTTAAGTTGAACAGTAAGTTAAGTTGAATTAAGTTGATTGCAAAATCGTCTAATACAGTCGAAATTTTAAAAATGTGGAATTCGATAGGTATAAAGAATAATAATAAAAAAATGCAACTTGACTGAACAAAGCTACCATTTTTTTATGAAGTATCAATTTATTATTTTCTTTTAACTATTCAACCTGTCGAATGCATTGTATTTAATCCTTTGTTCTACTGAAATTTGCTCTTAGTCCTATAGATGAAATCTATTTATGTAAATACTAAGAAATCGTTTTTAGTTCGTTATTAAGAATAATTAACATCGTTTTGTAAAACAATATTAGTAATTTGAAAAGGTACAAAATTTGATTCTGCATATTTGTTGTCATTTTTTAAAAAATTAATATCAAAGCTATGCAATCACTCTCAAGTATCTCAACCAATCGGACAACGTAGATAGATACATTACTTTATCAGAAGGCTTTTTCCCCCGGCAAGATGTCACAAATAAGGATGATTAGATTTTTATCTTATTATTGAATAACTTTTTAACAATATGTGACTGAACTATAGCAGCCGAGGAGAAAGAAAAAGACTCTATATAATCGAAAAAGAAACCACTTATACGTATTACAGATCTATCAATGCTTCGATATTCAGTAAAAAATTAGAAGAGCCTAGAGACAACATCATTTTCTTCTAATCTATCTGAGGACCGGAACGCAAAATGACAGCTCTAGAAATGGTTGATGTTCATCTGCCTGTCACCTAATGATGTATTGAAAACGTGCGTGACTATTTGAAAGTCGAATATATATACGACTTCACACACGAATTGCTTTGTCGTATATATATATATAAATATATATATATAATTACAAGACTTTAAAGGATGAAGGTTTTCATATAAGCTTGATGAGTTAATTTGAACAAGGTTGGAATTAGTTATCTTTTAAATTGGCGGCTTTTTCATTTAAGTATATAAATTTATATAAATATGCTTTTTTAATTTAAAGCATTAGTAATAAATAGGCTTCATATGTGACTTTAAAAGGAAAGAACAAAGGATTTGACTATTGAAATAGTTTGAAGAACCATTTGAAATAGCTTTCAGTTTTCGAAATCAAAACTATTTGTAAAAAAGTTGAAATTAATCCCGCATTATTTGTAAATGAAATTTATTGTGCATTTAAATCCAAATATATATTTGATGCTTCCCGCATGAATTGCTTTAGATAAGTATAAACCTATTATGTAATCAGATCATTTCATTTGAAGAAGCTAGTCTTGCTGATGACCAGATTTTTTAGATAATTTATTTATAAATGGAATTACCGCTGAGGTAAAATATTATGTTTTATATGAATATATCATTTATTTGACGTGCCTGCTTTAATAATTATTCCAATGACTTGTTAAATATATCATGTCAATTTCTAAATCTGATAATAAAAATTATTTTAATGGAACACTAAGAATGTTTAATTCGAATAATTTTAATTTGCACAGTAATTCAAATAGCTATTATGCAAGAATCTGTTCAAAAATTTATATTGATAATTAACATAATGTACATAATTAAACATTAATATTTGATATTCGGAAAAATGCATAAAATGATCACTGTTTTCTTTTCTCTCTCGCGTCCTTTACTTGCTGCTTTAAATTATTCATTAACTCTGTACACACATGTTAATTAAGGCAACGGCTTGAACAATGAATTCAAAATTAATAAAAATATAACAAAAAATAATTTCCCGGCTTAATTGCATATCTCATTGCATAAGAGAAAGAGAGAGAACGGTGAACATTCTAAATTTCCTTCTGAGTAAGTGATGGTAAAGGTATCAATTCAGAAATGTGGCTTATAAATTGTAAATATAGTATATATTTCAATTAGAATGAATTATCTAAAAACAGCAAAAAGGTAGTTAGAAAGAAATTTTTCTTTATTGGAAAAAATAAGAAAACATAAAAACAAAAAAAAAAAATAATAAAATTTAAATCGCTCCCTTGAATTTTTTACATTCTCCTCCTTTATCTATCTAATATAATATATATTTTTTATTGAAAAGTACTGAAATGAGAAAATCTAACTACTATTAAAGTAATCTCGAATTAGATATCTTTTTCTTTTACAAAACCCATACATAAAAATATATCGATTTAATATGAAAAAAATATACTGTACCTACGTAACCTTTTAACATCTGCTTCTTAGGTACGTTTTACCTTCTAAGTCATTCGGTCAGAAAACAATAGTCTTTTTAATCCTTTATAAGTAACATTTTTTGTTCTTACTAAACAGATTTGTTGAATACCTCTTAAACAACAAATAGATAATCACGGTTAGTGCACTAACAAATTATAAATGATTTTTTCAATCATAATGTATTCAAAATATTGGAAAAAGCGAACGATGCCAAAACAGAAAGACTCCTTCCGAATATTATTTTGATTCTGGACATTTTGACTCTTTTGCTGTTGAATAAATGTTTGCAAAGTTTCTGAAAGTCATCACAAACAGCTGAACAAATTTAGAAAGCTAATAAGTAGTTAGATGCGATCTTTTTCGATCGAAAATTTCGACAAAACAACTGACACATTAACAGGAAGATCTTCTTAATCTACATAAATCAATTAATAAAACTGCTCTGATATAAATACTCCAAACGTACTACCTGCTCAAAATTTCTTGCTCTCTTTGAACATACAGCGAATCACCATCTTACTGATCGAGGAATGGTTGCAAATAATCCGGTTTATAAGATTTACCACTTAATAACTCCCCAAAATATTTTACATTTTATTGAAAGTATCTTATTCTACTTCTTAGGCAACATATCAGGTGAAGTTTGGTGTAATAAAATACGTTAAACCGTCGATTTGTTTTCTTCCTAAGTTTCCCAAAATGCAACGGAAAACGATTGATACTATATCTTTCATTTCCCAGCATCAATTAACTAAACTGTATTAAAATACAAATATTGCACTAAACTTTCCAAGTATGCAACCTACCTTACCTAGAATGTTTTGCAATTATTGGCCAAATTTCGCTAAAATATCTAGGTTGGTTGAATATTTGGATTATCGAATGTCAAATTTATATTAGAGCAGTTTTGTTAATTTATGTTTACAGATAAAGATTTTCAATTTAGCTTTTAGTTCTTTCGTCTAACTTTACGATCAAAAACATAGCCACTTATCCTGTCTCATCACGTTAAAATCATTCAGCTGTTTGTGATGAATAACTATCTTCCTGAAGGAATGCCTGCAAATGATGGCAAATATCTGATTTATCACCTGTGTCCAAAAGTTTTCAAAATGGCATGCAAAACGATTGGTGCTGTAACCTAAATCTTTCGTTTAAAAGCATCAATTACAATACTGTACTAAAAACACAACCATTACACTAGAATTTCAAAATGTGCAACATACCCAGAACGTTTTTGCACTCTTAGGTCCTACAACGAATCCCTATCTTCCTGAAGGAATGCCTGCAAATGATGGCAAACATCCGGTCCATCTGATTTATCACTTGAGTTTCCAAAAATCTTCCAGGCGACGGTCCCCACCAAGGAACTGTCTCCAGTCCCAGATCTTGGCGGGCGATACGCGTTCTGTATTTGACAAGGAGATTCGAAGAAGAGTTTTGTTTACGTTTGGTCGCGCTCCGGGGTGACAGTCCCAAACAGGTTCTGGAGTGATGAATTCTTGGGAAGGGGGATGGAAGAGAGATGATTATCTATCGTTTGCACACAAAAGAGCGCTAACCAGGTAGGCGGACCTGAAGACAAGGCTGAATCGGAATGCTGGCCAGGAACTGCAAGGGGAAACGGAAAATATCAAGGATGGAAAGAGGTAGAGGGGGTTGCTTTTTCTTGAGGTTTTGTTGCGAGTTGGCTTTGCTCACCTGCCAGGTGTCAGCTGAGAAAATTTCAAGCATTTTGAGAGAAAGTCAGATTCGAGTTAAAATTTCTTTTTGTGATTTAAGAATATGAAAATATTTGTCAACGCGTGTTGATGCATTGTAACGAAGAGAAAGATCTTTTTTTTTGAATAAATTATGCAAACACATAACTGTGCAGAAATATATCATAAAAATGCAGCTAAGATACCATATTTAGAATATTCCAGCTGCATCAAGGTTTCTTCAACCTATTTGATTCTCAATACTTTTCAGGTTGGAAAAAATTCCTCTAACCCCATCTCTCCCAAAAACATTTTTTTCAGTAAAACTTTTTCGGTGTAAACAGGAATTCAAAATAGGAAAACAAAGTATAAATGAATTTTAAATAAGAATTCAGTGAAATATTGTTTTAGTGAAATATTTCGAATAAAGAAGGATTTTTTGAACTATCTTTTGCTGGCAAAAACAATCAGAAACCAATATTTATGAAACTCCAGTTGGGTACACGACTCATTGTTAGATATCTTTACCTATGTGCATATCTAGTTCAATTTTAGTTGATATCTCAAATTAAGTTTCCTCATGGTGGATCATTGTAAATTTTGGGAATACTATTTTTTGAAAAAAAAAAAATAAGAAAAGGAAAGAAAGAAAAGCAGAATTCAAAACGAAAGAAAAAAAAATGCAAAATACTATTCAATTTGGATTTTAATGAATTTATAACTTATCTGTTTACAAATAAAATGTGGATTCAATGTATAGTTTCAATTTACATACTATTTTCTAGGTCCCAGTATAATGGTAGGTTTATTAATAAATTTGATGAACTCTGTAATGATACTCGTTGTTTCAATTCGGCGTCAACGCACTCAAAACTATTTATTTAATTAGGCTTAACCAAATTACTTTAAAATTAAATCTTCGCTTATATATTTCCAGGGTTATTTCTTAAATCATTCTTTAATTTGTAAAAAACCTCCCTTCATTTCATCCATTTTACTAATAAAGCACTATCCCATTCATAAATCTAATCTTAATTAAAATCAAAGTAAAAAGTTGCTTCTAAAAGTAAATTTATCATATTTTATATACAGTGGAAACAACTAATTGTAATTATATCCCTCCAACAAAAAAAGTAGAAATGTTTGAAGGTATTTAATTTCTCATACTTGTCAGTTTAAATCATTTCCATCATTCATTTTAATTAACATTCCTTATTAAATCACCGGTGGCATATTTAATTTTTAATTAACTTCCCAGAAGTAACTACTTCCGTTCATCAATCATTCTACAGGAAGTTATAAATGAAAAGATATTTTGATTAAAAATTTTTCTTCTGGTTTAGTTTAATATGTATAGACTACAAATTACAAAGGAGTTTTAATGTTCAGTAAGGCAAAGGCATTTGAATTTTTAATGTCTCAAGGATTTTTTCATTAATTCTCAAAACATAAAATATGTAATAATAAAACCAACTATAAAGTTTGTAGAAAAGGTTGATGATGTAACGCATAAACTCTAATCTAAATAATTATATTTTTTAAGAAAAAAATGTCATTTTGATGTATAAGTAACCATAAACAAATCACTAAACAAAGAGTGATTACAAAACAGGGGTGTAGTGGAGGCGGAACGAACTTCTATTTTTTTTTTTTTTTTTAAGAGAAATAAATGCGAAAAATTATGAAAACATCCTTAAAACAGGGCGATTTTTGTCACCCAGGTTAGAGCGTTCCGGCACTGTTTTAGAACGTCCCGGTACTGCTTATTTTGTGACTACACCACTGTTACAAAACATGTAGGACAAGTAACAGAAAAAAATTTGACCGGAAGCTTTCAATAAATTAAAGATTTTTATGAAATGAATTACAACATGAAAAATATCCAGTACATGAACAATTTTTACACGAACATCATTAGCTGCTGACACAATATAGCAACATTGCTTCTTCCTTAGACGACACCATTTTCTTCCTAAACAAAAATAAAAGGAAGCTTCCTCTGGTTCCAAGCACAACAATAAAATTCTTAGAATTTAAGTATACAAATCGTTTCAACGTAATTTTTATGGAATGTTTCAATCTGGCAATTTATTTATGTATATTCTGTATATTATTTATGTAAACGTGTTGGAGGTACTGTTCAGCAACGGATTCCGAGACTATCACTTTTGGACGATTTTACACCGGAAAGGGGTGTCAGGCAATGAGTCATATCAGCGCGTTTTTGGAGTTCTTTGTTAGATGACGCTCAGTAAAATGTAAACATCATCCTTCCATTCTTCACTTCCCCCCTATTTTGATGAAGATAACTCCGTCCGGCGCATGCGCAAAAGCGCGGAGGGTTTCCGAATCCGTTGCTAAACAATAGTTGTGATAGTTTTTCTTCTTCAATAAAAAAAATGAATTAAATAAAAAAAATATCTAAGTAGAGATTCAATGAAAAAAAAAGTTTTTTACCCTGCATTTTGGCTGCTAATGATGTACATGAAAGAATTTATAGGTAAGAATAAAAAATCTGGTGGAATTATATATCGGCGAGAAGACGATCGCCAAGATAATAAATTCATGAAAAGCTAAAAAAATATTAAATATGTATTTATGCGCCTGATATTTAAAAAATTTACTCTGACGTTATATTTATCAGATGAATAGATATTGGGATTTTTTGCCAATAAATAGAAATTTATAGATTAAATATATCAGATAAATGGTATATTCCTGACAAATTTCATATTTTTAAGAAAATTGTCTCTGAGCATATGTTAAAGGCATTTTTCCAAAATGTTTGCTTTTCTCTTCAAACGCATCCTATGTGCGTCATATAACTTTATATGAATATCCGTCATTACTTCGCTGTATAAAATTGATTTCTGGAACATTCTGATGATAGAAAAGCAAACGCAGCGCATGTATATGTCCTTGATTATTCACATTTTGCTTTTAGGATTATTTATTTTGATAAACATAATATCACTATAAGAGAAACACCTGCCTGTAAATAAAATTGTCTGGAATCGAAGGCGTCAAAAAGACCAATTCGACAGCTGTTGAGTCCAATAAAACGATAAATTGAACTAGTTTGAACTACGACGATGAATTGAACCCTGATTTACTAGTGTCTGGAACCGTTTTTCTTTTTCTTCTTAGGACAAACCTATGTTATATTTAGTTTCTTGGTAAAGTCGAAGTTCTGCTCAAACCATTTCTTGGAGTTCTTATTGCAAAGGTCACTTTAAAAATAATCTTTATATGACTGCTAAATTGTCTATGTTCGTTCGATTTCGGTGCTGATATTTCATTGCCACAAATACTAGTATGACATTAAACATTATTTAGAAATTTACATTAAAGTCGCATTGGAAAATAATTCTAACTTCGGAAATCATTAATTTATGTGAATTAATCATTCCGTCTATTTGCAGCAGACAACAATACAAATATGTCTTTTGTTTTTCTTTTAGTACATAATAACTAAACGAAATAATGCATTAATGATTATTTTTAAATTTTCAACTAAAACTTTTACCCCTTATTCAATTTAAATGGAAAAACTGAAGCATTTGTGTTAAACTTAATAAGATACTTTTAATAAAATGAAGAGCATGGTTTGACTGCCAACGCTCGGAAAAAGGTAAACAATACAGAACTGCTGACATCTGTTGCCAGAAACGAAATTACATATAGATACTAAAACAATTATTTTTCTTTTAACATTTATGCCATTTTAAATAAATCTTTAACACCCCTTTATGCTAGAATTTACTATTTTAATAAAGATTGGGAATTTTCAATAGTGTAAAGATTCATTAATGATCAAATGATACGAACTCACGACAAATGTATTTTCATTCTACCCATACAAAGTACTTGAAAAATATTTTGGATCCAATTCCAATACACAATGCCTAAGAAAAGTTTATCCTATAGGAAAACTCCAGTACTTTAGAAAAGTTTTCTGAGAACTATAGCTATATCTAGAATCATAATAAACATATTCTGTAAAAAGAATCGTCTCATGCATAAAGAAGTTGTTGAAATGAAGCCCATTTAAGCATTATGCGTTAAGTCATATCCTGAAATGACACAATGAGCTCATAACAGTGACAATGAGTCAAACTTACTTCTCAGAAGAGTCATAATATTTCATCCAATTCAAATGTACTGTTGTGACATTAGGCTATGTTATTGAGTGTTTTTCTAAAGTATTTTTTTCCGAGATAATTGCAAATTAATTATTTCACACACAAAAAAAGTTTCAATGGTGTCAAAACTTGGCCATTAAACTGCTACCATACCTACTATAAGAAAACTTGTTAGTGATTCAAACAGTAAGCGGGATTAATTATTGTTTCGCAAGACAAATGGCGAACTGACATAAATAATATACTAGGGAAAATTTGTTTCTCTACGAAAATCTTTAAATACACCAACATTTTTTTTTCTTCTTTCGATTCCGTACATAGATACTCCGCTAGATTCATGATTACGTACATAAAGAAGGCGAGTCACAACAACATTGCTCGCTAAATGCAATTATTTTAGATTTAGGAAAAAACAATCCACAAGTTGATACAAAAGAAGATTTTGTGGCACTGTTCAATGATCACATGATTGAGTGCGATAATGTAATTCATCATAAAACCGCAACTTAATTTTATGATTAATTGTCTTACGTTGGGCATTCGCGACCATTCAACTCCGCGCAAATGGCGTGATGGCACTTCACGCCATTCCATTTTTTAGCCCAATCATTTAGGTATGCCATTCACGACCTCTCCACTCCATACAAATCCGTCCACTACCAGTGATTCCGATTCTCTATTCCTTCCCCGCTTTTCTGATTTCTTCGGTGAACAATGCACCCCAAGCATACTCCCACCCCGTTTCCGCATTTAAGACCAGTCATTCATTCCAACTGGAGTAATTGAGACGAATTGCATATCCAATCTTCCATTCCACGTCATGTCACGGCAATTCTGACCAGTTTGCGCATTGCCGATCTGTTTCAAGGTGGAGTTGTCCAACTGGAGTAGTGGCTATTGGGACGGGATGGATATCCAACCTTCCACTCTACGCCACGTCAATTCTGACCAGTTTGCGCATTGACGATTATTTTTAGGATGGAATGGTCGAATTTGCGGGGCGTGAAGCGATTGTGAATGACCGGCTTTACTTTAAGCGACTATGTTCGGGTCCTTCGCTTTGTCCACTCGTAATCTCTTTTTGCCCCCAAAACACAGTGGCAATTAATAGGGGCTGAGGGTGGAGGTAATCTTTAAATTGCTTTTGAAAGCAGTTATTCGGTAAATTTTAAGGATTTCCTTTTGTCGTTATTATCCTTTATTTTTAAGTATTTACCAAGTATACAAACAGAAAGTACTGTAATCCGGAAAATTCAATCACGAGATTTTGATAGATCTCCTCATTTCAGACATCCCTGAGTTCGAATTTTTTTTTAGAATTGC
>BGPR01007562.1:45551-70248 GCA_013235015.1 Araneus ventricosus
ACTGTAAGTCTGTGACAAATTTTGATATCAAAACTGTAAGTCTGTGACAAATTTTGGATCCAGCTTTCAAAGAGAAAGGGTCCAAAATTCATGCTCAGTTTTTGCCACTATACTAAGAAGCTAAACACTAAATACGCCATATTTACTAAGTTACGAAACAGTCTTGGAGAGAATACCCTAATATCACGCTGGTTTAACACTATTTTTTTCTCACAAATAGTGAAGAATCTGTGAAAATATTCAGGCCTTCCATGGGATTTATGCTGTGTGAAAAGGTCTGAATAATACAAAACGGTGTGATTTTCTTTCCGAATTTTGAGAATTGTAGCTTAAGCTGATCCATCTTTGCATCGTCCATTCATAATGCATCATATCTATTGAAAACTCTAACACAATGCTCTTCACAATCACCTTGGTGTATTTATGAATTTCAAATAAACTTATATTTGATATAGATACTTTGAAAGCGACATTTTTTTTTTTTTTTTTTTGTCATTCTCCTTACAGCGATTGCAGTCAAAGCTTTCACACTGGCTTGACGCCTTGTTCTTTGTGAAAGAGCATAAACTTTCAAAAACCAGCTCAAACACATAATTGAATCTTTTCAACCACCAACATCTCAGCCTCGCCTCGTAATCGATAAGTTGCTCCTGGAAGGCGTCAGTATGAAAGATTGCGACCTTTTTAGCGTGACATTTATTCGTAAGAAGGAAAATATCCGGGGATACAGGAATGATGCATTGGCCGATTAATGAGGGATTGGCTACCCTGGAGTGGAATTTCCACGCCAATCCATCATCCACAACTTTGAGGTCCCTTGAAGATGAAATGCCAGGTTTTCTCCTCTGTCGGTCTAACGCTTTGAACCGCGTAGGTCTCCAGCAGTTATCAGTTTCCTGATATCGCCCGTCAAAATACTACAAGGTTTCTTCCGGCTTAGGGCTTTTTTGCTTGCTGGCTATCATGCATTTGTGGCAAAAAGATTCCATGTTAAGGAATTTTTTTGTTTTTCTGGTTATTTTGGGGGTTTTCAACAACAAATTGGAATCAATTTGTCACTGGTTGAAATGATTTCCAGAGATGCTTTTTTTTTCTCTGAGGAAAGGAGGAATTATTAGGTATTTTAAAAAAATGCGGCCGTCTTTTCTTTTTTCGTAAAATTTCGTGTTTTTGATTTGCTGGAAATTGAAAATGGCCAAGAGTAGGTTCAATCGGATTTGTTTCGCAAACTTTTTTTTTAGTAAAGAAGAATTTTTCCATTTCAGACAAGTCCTTGCAATTTATTGGTGCTTTCTTGGCACTTATTCCAGGAAAGATGTTTTTTTTTTTTAAACTTTCATTATTTTTCAGAAAAATTTGCAAAGATTTCACTTTTGATATAATATATTCCATGATACTGGAAATGAAACATATTTCATACATAATAACTGTGCGGCTTCCAAGAAGTAATGTTATTGAATTTGTAGAACATTTTATTAAGAAATTTGCTGTCAAACTGAGTACTGAATTGAAATTTAAATTACGAATCAGATTTTTTGTAAATTAATTTTATCTAATCATTTAAAATATGTTGCTGAGTTGGAATAAGAATAGTTATTTGATCCAAAAAAATTATTATTATTGTCTGTCTAATATCAATGAATAATAAATTCAATCAATTATCATTATTTAATCCCAAATGCTTAGATGAATAAATTGATTTTGAAGAAAAAGTTCAAATTTGTATTTATTTCCTCTTTAGAATTTTTATGATTCACGAAACTCAGAATACTTTCAGATCATTTGAGGAAGTTTAAATATTTTCTTTGAGTTCCATTTGGATAACAGATTGGTTTCTGTGTTGTATAATCTCTAAAACTTAAACATAGGAAAAGTTTGGCATTTTAAACAATGATTTTCAATATTATTTTTCCAGCGTCTGTTATTCATTTTCTCTTTTCTTTTATGTATATTTACATAATTAATCTTTTTCTTATTTTTACATTCAAATGCCAAAATCTTGTCATATGATCTTTAGTTTATATTATAAATTCAATAAAATAGCTTTCCATTCAATTGATAGAAAATCGGAACGATGGCAAGCCTGAAGTAGTCTTATGTCTTTATTTACATATGAAACAAATTTGATCGTGCGTGAAAATCCATACTAATTTTCTAAAATATTAAGTATAGTTAACGGAAGATTCATACAACATTGTTACTGATAACTAAGCAACAAACAATAAAGAAAATCCTAAAGTAATTTGTTCGGAGACATCATGGTGCCTTTATGGTACTAACGCTATATTCTGTATGATGAAAAAAAGCAAACAATAGAATCGGCTTAAGTGGCATTTGTTTGTGGTCAGATAGGATACGTTGATATAAAAAAAGTTATTTTATTTAGGGATTACTTGCGCAAGTAATGGCACCATTGACCTCGCTTTATGACACATGTCACGAAAGTATGTAATCTCATTTTGTGTTTGTTTTGATGGGCAAATCATCGGGCATCTCTGAGATACCAAAGATATGAGTTCCATTTGAAACGAATTAAACTGAAATGTTGATTTGTCAGGGAAATGATCCGAGGAATCGTTGCGAAAGGTGAATCACCAAATGGCCGTCGTTGCAACAATTTTTTACTGAAAGAAATGTAATCGCAAAATAATTTAAATAGAAAGAAATAGAGATTATGTCCACGTATTTAGTGTAAACTTAAACTCTGAATAAAGATTAATCTGCCTTTTTAAGTTTTATGAGTTTTATTCAATTAGGAGTAAAATAAATGAAATTTTGAAATTACAGCACATTTTTCTTTGAATTTGAATACGATATTAATTGCAAGGAATTCCAAACAAATTTTGCTTTTAACTTCTTGGATCCTTTTTAAAATTGGACATGGCGTTTTAAACTGCTGAAAGCATAGAAAAATGTGGGGATAAATCTTCGCAGTCTTTCAGATTCTTCATTTGTAAGCAAAAATAGTAAAGAAAATCGTTTCCTCTACAAGGTTTCATTAAAATTTGGAAAACAACTTTTATAAATTCAATTTATATTTAATTTCCTATTAACTTTATTTTTTTTAGTCACGATAAGATTTTTATGACATAAATGAGATTCTACAATATTTGTAAGCACAAATTAGTAAAAAAAAATCGTCCTGATTCGTAAATTTCATTAAAAAGAGCAAAAGAACTTTTTTAAATTGAATTTTAATATTTCATTTTCTTATACATTTCCCACCTTTTTAGTCACGGCAAAAAATTTTCTCTGATTGAAAAACGGGATTTTCCAACAAATTTAGGCAAAAAATAGCATTAAAAAATCGTCGAAACTTGAAAGATTTCATTAAAATTTTGGAAACAACTATTTAATATCGACTTTTCAAGAACAATTTTCTTATTCGTTTCCCATCTCTTTAGTCAAGATTATTTCTGATGGAAATGAAGGTCTCAAAATGTTTTTCCACTTGCAATACAGTCGGAAATTAAGAGTATACTGCTCAGTAACTCATTTTTATATCACTGCTATTTTTGTCTTTTATTAATTAATTTTGGGTAATTTAATATTTTATTAATAATAAAATGTACTTACTACAATTTTGACATGAAGAGAGACATTTTTATCAGACACCAGATTTTTTCATCTTAAAAAGATTTTAAGAAATGACGGGTAAATTTCTTTTTATCCAACACTGCCGAGATTTTCAATATAGCATCTTAAGTAAATCGTGAAGTTTTTGTGAATGCGAAAGTAATTAAATTATTGTTGAAGTCTTGATTTTGATAAATTTTAAGAGAAGAAACTATTTAACTATGGACTGCATGTTTCCCCCCCCCTCTATAAAAGAGGTATAAATCTATATAAATCAGAGTAAAGAATTCCGAAAAGAAAATTAAGAATATAATCTGGGGTACGAATTTTTAATTAAAATAAGTTATTTAAATTAAATTAAATTAATTCGGAAAATTAAACTAAAAATATAATTTTGGACAGAAATTCTCAATTAAAATAAATTAATTAAAAACACTAAATATCTAACTAAAATTTCTTCGCAAAATTCTTTCATTCTTCGAGATAAAAATGTAGGCGAAAGGTATATATAAATTTTATCATAAATAATATATTTATTCAAAATTAATTGAAAAATTTTAGAGGAGCAATAATTAATGTTTAATGCTTAAGTTGAACTTAAATGGAACAACTTTTACTAAAATTGTCCCATTTTTTTAACAAACCATATGGTTATTAGCCATTCAGGTAACATTGAAAGTTTTCTATAATATTTTATGCGTGTAAGTATAGGTTCAACATCAATTTCTGAAAAAAAAAATTAAATCGAATATTTTCGTTTCTATTCTTAAAATATATTTCTTATTCAATTGATTTATTATAAAAGCTCACTCAAACCTAAATTTAGAGAAAATACTCCGAAACAAAGTAAATAATTTCCATTTATAATTCTTTTATACGTAGACTTGCCTTCTTATAAACACGTGAATTTTACTCATTTTTTTTGTGGACGAATATTGATTGGGTCGTGAATTTTTTTCTTCCAGAAAATAGGGCAGTGAGTCTATAAAGCTTAAAAATCCCAATCTATCCCATTAATGTAGGCCTAAACTGATTAAAATGGGAAGTAAATCCAACAAATCAAATCCAATAGGGTAAACAAGATGGGTATTGAGACCTCGGACAGTTACTGATACTTTAATTTAAAAAATAAGTCTATAGTTTCCGTTGCATAAGCTCATCTATACTACAAAAGTAAGCTAAATAAGAACGAAGGTATGTCAATAATTGTATTGTGAATTACTCATTCGTAGGGTGTCAATAACCGATTTTTCTCTATTTATTCTCAATATACTCCAAAATATCTTCCAGAGATAATTTTTTATGGAACTCTTTATTCAGCTTAAAGTAGAATAGTTATGGAATTAAAAGTTACAATAAATCACAACGTGATTGAATTATTTTTACTATTTTTTCCACGAATAAATAGTATAAATATTGCTTTAAAGAGTGTCAATAACTGTCTTGTTTATCTTACCATCAGTAACTCTAACTCAATTAATTACACAACCTAACTTATCACTAACACTGAGGCTAATGAGTAAGTAAAGTACCCATACATTGTTGACACTATTTACCCACATTGGATGATCCTCCCGAGAAATATTTTTACATAAATGGTTATTTACTAAAATTAACACATCAAATCGAATACCATCAGTAACCCAACTTATTACACAAATTAACCTATCACTAACACTGAGACCAATGAGTAAGTATGCATACATTCTACCTCAGGTTCAGTGATCCTCCCAAGAAATGTTTTTACTTGAATGGTTATTTACTAAAATTAACAAATCGCATCAAACATCATCTGTAACCCAAATTAATACACAACCTAACCTATCACTAACACTGAGACCAATGAGTAAGTATCCATACATTCTACCTCAGGTTCAGTGATCCTCCCAAGAAATGTTTTTACTTGAATGGTTATTTACTAAAATTAACAAATCACATCAAGCATCATCTGTAACCCAAATTATTACACAACCTAATCAATCACTAACACTGAGGCCAGTGAGTAAGTACCCATACATTGTTGGCGCTATCTACCCAGGTTCAGTGATCCTCCCAAGAAATGTTTTTACTTAAATGGATGGTCACGATGAAATAAATCGTTGGGGATGGGACTCACGTTTGGAGAAGTGGTCCTCCTCTGTATGCGTCGTATTGACTCAGCGGGCAAGAGGCAGTCGACACAGCTGGCCGCCAGCCCTGGGCGCAGAAACTCACACAGAAGGTGTGTCCGGCTGAGGACGCCCTCACCTGAGGAGAGGATGGACGCTTACAGGGGCGGTGGGCAAAGTGCGATGGGTTAGAATGCGTGCCTCGATGGGTTTTGAAGGTAGTCGGTTGTTGGGAAAGTTTGTAGTAAGGAAAGATCCCCCGAATGTGCTAAAAAAATCCCAAATGGAATAGAGTTGAATGAGGTCATTTTAGCACTTAGATAATAGGGATTTGCGGAAAAGGAGAGCGAATAAAAAAGTATATTTTTTTTGTTTTATTTTTGTGATATGTATTATTACTCTTATATTGCGTTAATTCCACACATTTCTTGTCACGATAGTCAGTGACAACTCAGTTTGACAATCCGTAGAAAAGGGCTAACGTGATTATTAAAAGACATCATAGAAGTATAAATAAAAGCATGAACCATAAAAATGTATTTTTAAGCATGTTTTATGCCATTTTTTCAAATGTAGAAAAGAATTTATCATTAAAAAGTTTGCATTTTACTTTTATTGTTTTATTCGGAATTCTGAGAGGAAAACTTTTAATTGCTATTGGATCGAGATAAAAAAAAAAAAAAAATTAGAACTCACTCCTTACGTTTCATCAAAATTCGAAAGCTTACTACAATGTTTCTTAAACATTTTCTATTCGAGACCATTTTCCAGGGTGGTAAAAAATTTCACGACCCAGTTTCTTCAGAAAAATCTATTTTTAAAAAAATATTTTTGATCATGCACCAGAAAAGAGCGCATTAACGAATGTCAACTGAATTAAAAAAAGTTATTTAGGGAATTTTAATGAAATCTCTCTGGTCAAGATGATTATTCGTTTTATTTTTGCTTACATAAATGGAAATATCTTAAACAAACAGGCAGCAGTTGACTTGTTGGGGTCAAGTAAAATTTTTCTAAGCTGCACAAGTGACATACATAAAAACATTAAAACAAGACCTCCAATGAAGCTAACTGGAGATCGAAACAAATGAAATAGAAGATCTCATTAGAGTTGACTTGTTGGGGACAGGTATAATTTTTTCTAAGCTTCACAAGAGACATGCATAAAAATATTAAAACAAGAGTTCCAATGAAACTAACTGGAAATCGAACCGAATGGGAAACGGAAATTAAGATAAATTGACTATGGTAATAGAGTCTTTAATCCCTAAATCCATTGGGGATGACACACATCTCAAGACACTCATTTAAAAACCCAAGGTTCTTATTTTGCTGTCGAGATAATAAATGATCCTGTCGGCATAATTATTAACTGTGTGAACCAACATTTAACCCTTCAGATGCTGCAATAAATGATGCCTGAAACTGCCGCAACTTTTGAAGGATATTATTGTAAATTTATAGTATCATTTTCTCGTACTATCTTATATAAAGAGCTTGGGAATCGTAATATATTGCAAAATAAATTAATTAGGGCATTATAATGGGTCTGATACCTGTGGTCAGATCGCCTCTTATTTCAATTCAACAAAGGGTGGAATAAATTTCCATAATTCGACATCCGTGAAGAATTATATTTTATGATGAACGTCCCTTGATTTTCAAGCTTGCTATTTGTTTTCCTCAAAGCCTTAGGTCAATAAAAACATCTGTTTCGAAACGCGCGGTCTTGAAGTGATGGATTAGACTTATTTGAAACCCAAAATAAAGGCATTTGGATTTGAAAATTAGGTTTCTGGTGTTATGGTAATTCACAGCGAAAACATGATGTTTACTGTTCACCTCATACGTAATGCATAAACTCCAGTGTAAATGAGAAAATTTACAAGTTTTGATTGAACAAAAATAAATTTATATTAAACCATCTGGAGTGTTTTTCCTTCCGTTTTCCGCTTTGCCGCGTTTTGTGATAATCTTCGTAGTAAGTGAAGAGAATCGAGTCTGCATTTTGGATCTTCCCTTTGGTCGATTGGGTTTTAAATTCCACACAGAATTACAATATTCATGTCAAGACCACATACCAAATTTCATTGATATAGAGTGTTATATTTTTGTTATATCAAAACCTATATTTCATCCTTCTACTAGTTCGTTGTGTTTTTGAGTTATTGGGTTGATAGATAATATAATGCCAAAAATGGCCGAATTTTCCGAGTCAGGGAGATTTGAAACTTGGATATTTTTTAAAATACACAGCACTTAAGGTTCGACATTTCAATAATCTGTAAGTATTTGGAAATTTACATTACATCCTTCTCACTTTCCTAGCGGAAATAATTTAAAAGCCAACATTGACTGTGGGAAACGTCAGTTAAGTTGCTTTAAAAGATTTAATTTTTGCGGTCAACTTTCCTATTCAACTCAGGATAAGACAAGTCGCCATTGAGACAGCTGTTGGTTGAAAGTGATGAATTTAACTATCCGAGAAGTGATCCTGATGATATGCTGATTGACTATAAAAATACAGCACTCAAGGTTCAACATCTCAATGATCTCCAAAAATTAGGAAATTTGGGATTTTTAAAATACAGCACTTAATGTTCGACAGCTCATTGATCCCTAACTATTTCAATGATCTCTAAGTACCTATAAATCTGGAATTTTTAAAATATAGCACTTAATGTTCGACAGCTCAATAATCTGTAAGTATTTGGAAATTTACATTGCATCCTTCTCACTTTCCTAGCAGAAATAATTTTAAAGCCAACATTCACTTCAGTTGGGCTGTTTTAAAGGATTTAATTTTTGCGGTCAATATTTCCATTCAACTCGGGCTAAAATAAGTCGCCATTGTGACAGCTGTAAACGGATTACATCGGACGGCAATCTTCTACCAATCTCCAAACGTGGCATTCATTTTCTCCCCTGTCAGTCGCATACCTTATACAAAACAGTTCATAAAGAAAAGGGGCCACCCTGAAGGCAAATGCTTCATCAAATACCTCTCACTCTCTGAATTATCGTCTGCATCGAGAAGAAGAGGGGGGGGTCTGGATTAGGACTTGAGCAATCCCTTTTCCCCTTCCTACCTTTTAAATGTGACAGCTGTCGCGAAATGCTTCCATTGTGCACCGTCCCACAAAGCTACGGTTCAGGCAGGGAGTAATATAATGGTTTTTTGAGGGAGAGGCCACGGTTCTGGAGGGAATGAGCTGTCAAAACCCCCCACTAGAGTGTTATTTGTTTACCCGGTGCGTGAAATGTGGGGTGGTTTCTGTTGGCGGATTGTCCAAACATCGCACTCGATGAATCTGGTGTTCACCGGGCCAGAAAATCTGACGCCGATTTCATTGTTGGAGAGAGTGTGGGGATGTTGGGAACAGCTTGAGGTGGAGAAAGTCCAGCGCTTGCTGTTGTTGTCTTTATTGCTGAAAGTATCTATAAAAGTATCTATTCGCATTGTGACAGGTGATTGGGAAGATTTAAGGCATGTGCCCATTAAATTGATTAGACAGAATAACCGAGGGGGCTAGTTTACATGTATCAATATGTGACACAACAAAAGATGTAAAACTGAATCAAGATAAAAAGGGTAAGAAAGAACCTGTAGAATGTCATGAAAGTAGACGACGCATTTATGTGTCCTTAACGTCAATTTAGATAAACTTTTTCTGAATTATTTATTTTAACACTTAAAAGCTCGGTTTTTGAAAAATTTATTTGAGAATATTTTTTGACTTTCATTTCTTGAATAAAACATGGGAAAAGTACTTTTAAAAATCCTATTTTTTAAAGTAATTATTATATTTATATTAGCACTCAGGCTTCCATCTATATGCTGTAAATTTATTAAATAAAATTTTCAACACGTATCCTATAGGCAACAACAGTCATTAGAGCTTCAGTCTTATTCTCAAGATTTTAGGAAACAAAATTGGGTATATTGCTTAAAGGTAACACAGGGCATTTAAGGGTTAAGATAAAAAATATATATATATATAACATTTCATTAAAAATAAATTTTGCATGAAATTATTTTAGAATGAGAGAGAAAATGAAAATAAATATACATTATGATGGATTAAAGGAATACAAAATACGCGAACATTTAATTTTAAAAAAGTAGTATGCAAGTTGGAATCCATGTAAGTTAAGCAGGTATTTAATTTGAGAACGGATGTAGCTCCAGTCATAAAAGTGGCATCTACACACAAGAAATTGAGTGTGAACTACACACTGAGTCTACTCGCAGTACTCCTAGAGGCAAAATCCTGAACTTGTCCATCTTATTTCGGAAACTACTAAAGATATGGGGTAAACCTCAATTAGAAAGTTGTTCAGCGTCGTGGATTCGGTAGGAAACGACTATGTGCATGAATGAAATGCCATCCTTACTAAATCTATTACGTGACGAATCAGTAAACCAGAAGCAAAAAGCGCGTATTTAAATTTTTGCGATTCCCTTCGATACTAGTGTTCATTTCGTTCTAGAAAAAGAAGTACGCAGTACTCAGATCATGCAATTCTGCCAAATCAATAAAGCAAACTGCAATTGTCAACACACGAGCGGTTGTTATAAACATCGAAATATCAATTCAACTACTGAAGAGGAAATAATGAGCTCGACGGTTAAACAAATGGTCAGTTTTATATGATTTTTCCTTGTTCTGAAATACACACAGGCCCACCGAGAGATGAAGTCATGAGGGGCCCGGGCCCAGAGGGGCGTCCGCCAGCCCGGAAAAAGGAAAAATGCATTTTTCCTACTTTTAAAAGTATTGATTTTTATCCATGACAAATAGGGCTCGGCATAAGTTGAACTATATTTTTACATTTATTTTAATATATAAAACACACACATTTTCATTATGTTAATCGAAATTATAGTATTGCTATAAGTCAGATCTTCGCAACAATGCGCGATGTCAGTGAACCGGAAGAATGACTTCAGTTCACTGATTAGTCACCACAGTCATAATTCGCAAGGTGGGCCCGCATGCCACTGTGGAGGGCCCGTATGCCAGTACTTTTTCCCGGACCCGGCTCGGCGACCCTGAATGCATATAGCAAAAATTTGTGTTCTTGTAATGAAAAGTTTCATAGAAAAGTAGTTCTGAGTTTAAAAAACACCCCAATCAACTCGTATTTAATATATATCCATATATTAAATACGAGTGAAATAGAGTCTATTTATGAAATCAATAGTTATTTCTCAAATTTGACTGAAACACTGTAAAAATAAATTTAAATTGACTTTTCCGTCGTCGGATATAAAAAGAAACAACAAAGCAACTACAGAAGAAATAACAGCATCCACAGATATTAATATATATCGCACATGTTCGGTGACCCCTAGACAAAAGGCATTCGTTCCTAGCTGATCTAGGAAACAGCCCAGGATATTCTAAGCAGATATGAATATTAAAATAAATATGTTCCATGAAATAGGAAGGCAAATGATAATGGCAACTGTTACCAAGTGCTTATGCAATTATTGCCCCATAATTATGAATACGCTAGAGGGAAGGAGATTGTAAATTATTGCCGAGATACTGCGTAATTATCCTAGTTACTTCAGGATACTAAATATTCAATCATTTGATGCGGTAGGGAGCTGCTTTAAGAGACCACTGGTAGCATGTTATTTGAATATTAGTTAACAATGAAACACGAGCTCTTGTAAACAATGAAGAAATCGATTTGTGTAGTTGATTTATGACATTGAAAGATTTGCTGGAGAACGTCGAGTAATGCATTTTATTTTTTACTGTATTTAGTTACAGTTTTAATCACTAGGAAATCATTTTTCTAGCTGAATAAAATAAATATTTAATGTCATTCATAATCAGTTTAGATATGTAACGTTGTTAGTGTATGCCATAGATAGATCCATCTATTAAAATGCATGTTTTATATTGAAGATATATCTTGCTTTTTTTATCTTTAGAAATTTAGCTTCTGATTTATTTATTTTATAGAATTACTATTGTTCCATATCCTCACTAGACGTGAAAGTGAATCGCATTCTGTGGTTGACCTCTTTAATTTTTTTTTCATCCACTTGAAATTGGAATTCTATTGAGAACCGTTTCGTTCTCAATAGAATACGTTTAAATCTTCTTTGGACAGTAGTAGTAGATTTTAATTTAGTCACCCAAAGAACACAATTTATTTTCCATTTCCATAGGTGAACAATAATTCTGTAAAATAATTCATTCTTAAGTTGAATTTCTAGCAGAAAATTTCCAAAGAAAAAAATGCACCATGCTTTCTAACAGTTTTTACAGACTCGTTCTATCACATATATTTAGGAATTTAAAATTTCTATTGAATTTGATGGATATCCCGAATAATTGAATAAGATGTACGGATTGTGTTATTCTTCAAAGATAGTGCTTCTCGAAATACTAATCAAGATCCCAAGTGGGGATCAACGAACTTTTGGGTCTAAAAGCTCTGACATTATGTATTGTTGGTTGTTTCTTCATTATTAAAATGGATTTAGAAAAGTTTAGGTTTTAAAATTCATTATATAGTTTAGATTAATTAATAATGGTTTCGTTAAAATTCTCCAAATAATTCAAATTAAATAATGAATTATTTCTTCCTTCGCGCATTGAAAGGATGATTCTGGAGTGGTTTCATAAACTCTTGCAAGTAATAACACCAATCTTTGATGAAAGGAAGCACTGAAATAGATGCTACGTATGCACACTGAGATAGATGCGTTTTGCGTTTTCATGATTTATGTCTAAAGGCATGTTTGCACAAGGACAATCGCTGACCGCGATGGAGGTCCACGCGACTTCAACAAAATATCGTCACCAGTCGGCAATATGTCGTCAAGGACGCAAACGTGTTGGAAAAGGGATAAAGAAGAGACAGTGCCAAGTCGCTGTTCAACCCGCATTCCCATTGCCTGCTGTCGCAAAGGTGTCATTGACTTGGAATTATCGATTGGTGATGAGATTTTGTTCGGGGCAAGTGGCCACCCATTTCGAGTGGCGATTATTTCTATGTACACAGAGTCTGATGAACCGTGCTTCGTTCGTCCTTCACGAAATGGTGGCTGCGAAGTAAGCATCATGTGATATCAGACGAGTCTATTTTCATAAGTTAAGAGACATCAATACAGTCGTATTTATAACAACGTTAGTAAAATTCTCCAAAACAAGGAAGAATAAATGCACATAACAAAGAGAATCAAGATAGAAAACTAATCATGTCGATGAATTGACTGTAGAGAAATTTACTCAAGATTTTGAGAAAATTCACGGGTAAATGTGTCTTCAATTCACCATGTATCCAAGGTGACAAAGTATTGACAAGCTCTATGACACAGCCTACATCAGATTTTTGGTGTCTAAGAATTCTCAGAATAAGTTTAAGACTCCTATCCTAGTTCATCATAACAAGGATTTCCACTACTAAAATGATAAAAATGAATATCGGAAAAAAGCAAGTGCAAAAATTAGTTGTGGATCATATTGGCAAAACTGCAGAAAAATGAAAAAAAAATCGATTTTCGAGTTAAGCCCAAAAAATGGCACAAAAAATAATCCTTTTTCACGTGCAAAAGAAGCAAAAGGATGTCTCAAATCTTTGTCTCTGATGGGCGACATACACCACATAAAAAAAAAAGACCTTTGTGTGAGAGACAAGCGCTTTTTTCTACAAAAAATTAATTTTGGACTTTCGCCGCTATGATTATCAACTAGCAATATGCACGAATAGACAAACAGTCTACCCTTTGACAATTTAATCCAACATTAGAGACTGATCTACAATTTTAGTGTAAAGAACATACTCATCTTACATCACATTCTTAAGCATACTTATCTACCATTTGCATGTATGAGTTATGGCATTTACATGTCGCCTGTTGATAATCATTGTGGAAAAACTCGAAAAATCGATTTTCGAGTTGAGATCAATGGCACCTAGATTAATCCTTTTTCGCATGCAAAAGAAGCGAATGAATATTACGCCTTGGCTCTATAAGGCGACTCTGCCATACTTTCATCATACATACTGCAGACATTCCCCACTATGGCTCTCCTTGGCTCTATAGGCGACATCTAATGTCGTCGTCGTTTGGACAGAAGACACTAAGTCCAAAACAATAGTTTCGAGATACGGTCAGTTTAAACTTGATTAATTTTAAATCGTTATGATAAGTTAGTTAGTATTAACGTCCCGTTTTGAATCAACAGGAGGACTATTTTGAGACGGACCTCGAATTTTTGAACTTCGGTCAGATGACGAGGACGACAGCTGAGCTGGCACCACACTCTCAAAACTGCCGCACCACATCAGAGTGAAGATGGTCGTTATGATAAAGAGTAAAAATTATTGTTATGAACATGGAAAGTCGCTTCCCAGCAATGTTAGTCTTATGGTTGGGAAGAGAGTTTTACAAGTTTAAGAATGGAGTGACGGAAAGCGCCTGTTCCGGGATCCCTGACTTGGCGATCATTTTGGCGATGGCGAAAAATTTGGCGACCTTGGCGACAAATAGATGATTTCAGAAAATGCAACCCTTTTCTCGATATTTCTATTAGGAAAGGGAATACTCTTGAATACACGAGAAAACTCCATGTGACGTCACGGCCTGTCGGAGAGAGTAAATAAGGATGTCGCCTGGATCAGAGGAGTGTTGTTGATCCATTGGGAACGACTTTAGAGCTTCATCCACAGTGAGAGCTAGGAAGCTGGTGAGCTGAGAGCTATTGAAAGTGCAGTTATTGTCGTTACTAGTTATTTGCTGACTGTTTGTGTTGTTAAATATCAAAGTGCTGAACTGTTATTACCTGTGAATTGTTGTCTATTTACATTGGTAATCTGTGCAAGAACTATTGCTTCCTGTACTTGTGCTACGTGTTTTCCTGCATATTTGTAAATAAACCTTCATTCTCCATTATCCTGCGTGTTGGACTGTTTAAACCATACACCCACAGTAAGACTTTTGCAACATTATTTTACAGATTTCTAGCTCCTATGGTTGATTTGAAATAATTAATTGCAAATTCTAATTTAATGCGGTTGTCCGTCAAGAGGTGTTTATGGACTTGACTCAGTGACTTTTGCCTGAACGGCGACGATATGTTCTTTTCCGGAAAGTCATTGAAATATTTAAGGGGTTCTACTCTTAACTATTAAATGTATTTCAAGACATACCATAGAAAAATATTATCGAAGAAAAACAAAAATAAAACGAGCGTAAAAAGTATTCGTTACTCGAAAGACAAAGAACCGAAGTTCATAATGTGATTATGAAACTGTGGATGATATCATTAGATAGCTTCAGGGTTAAAGGAGACCTATTAGAAGAATCTCGTAAGAGTTGAAAAATTAACGAAGAAAGGAGGAAAGAAAAATTAAGAAGACCATGAAACAATATCTTGGAGGTTGTAGAAAGAACGGGAAAGAATAAAAATTTCTTCGTCGAATAATGATTCCCTGTAAAGTTTATCTAAGGCACAGCAGAAGAAAAAAGCAGAAGTGAAATTCAATACTTTTAGTAGCTTTATTTTTTTAAAAAAGAAGTGAAACAGGAAAAATGTGTTATTCCGTTGTGTTTCTTTGAAAAATATTTTTCTTTGAAATAAGCTTTTGTTTTATGGCTTTTCAAGAAAGAACGCAACTTTTAATTGTACCCAGTCATGCAATAGGCAAACAACTGCTATTTTATGGATTTCGCTCTGTTCTAAAGCGTACGGGCAGTTTTTTATGCAACCAGAGAATAGCTATCGTTCATACATACAAGAACAGACAAACTGATAATCAGTAGGGTATTGTGACACTAGCGTACATTTGCGTACAATATAGCGCGTTTGTATTTAGCTTTGTTATATAGGGAAGAGAATCGAGTATGCAGTTTGGACTCTTCCTGATCACCGATTGAGTTCAATAATTGATACAGATCTGCTGCAAAATCCGCACAACAAATTTTATTTATCTATCTTCTTGGGTTTGAGTTATCGCATTCATACATACAAGAACAGACAAACTGATAATTAGTAGGGTATTGTGACACTTGCGTGCAGTAGCATTTGCGTACAAGCCATTAATGTCTAATCATTCAACTATTGTTCATCGACAAGAGGTGTTCAGTCAGTGATTCGTTCAGATTTTCTAGAATTTATTGTTATTGGGAAGAATTATTGATTAGATTGATTAGAATTATTGATTGGAAGATTTATTGTATTTGGCAAAGCGAACAGAAAAATAAAAAAAAAATATTTATCTCGAAATTAAATTTATTGGTATTTTAGTTGGTGGTGTATAAATCTAGGATATTTTTTAAAATTAATTAATATATCAATGAAATCTACATGTATTATTGTATAATTCAAATTCTTGATTGGTATTTTTTTATCTCAACAGTCGATTTCATTTACCATTTAATAATGGATCTAGAAGACGAACTTAATGCATTTAGAAGAATTTAGAAGACTTACTCTTCTAGATGCATTAAGTCTGTCTGTGATGACTGACTGTCACAGTTCATTGATTGATAGTTAATGACATGTACGCATCTGCCACTGTACGCAAGTGCCACACAATCCTCTTGCAAATATTGGGCGTACTCCATCAACTGTTGAGTACGCCCAATACTTGTGAGAGATCTGCGGTTGTGATGATGATAACCATCTGCCAATGTTCATCTGTTTAACTAGTTGCGTTTTTTGGAGTTAGTGAGTTCACATGCGTGTGGACAGATAGACAATTTCCCTACAAGGATTCCGTCCACAATTTCATACACTTCCACAATTTTTGGGTAAGGCCTACATACCAAGTTTCATTCGTTTAGGTAGTTTCGTTTTTAGGATATTGTGTTCACAGACAGATAGACCGAGGGAAGCAATTCCGAAAATCGCTTTTCTAGACTTCGGAGATCTAAAACAGAGACAATCATGAAAGTCTCGATGTCGAATTTTTTGACAATACTATCTCTTTATGCACGTTCGTGTACTGGAAAGCAAAACCAATCCATGTCTATTCTGTTTCACAATAGACCCCATATTGGGCAATAATTTAATTTGGAAACATGCAGCCACTAGAATTTTTTTTTTATGAATTTTACTGCGAAAACGACTACTGGAGTTACATCATGGCATCCAATTCAACGAACAAGAAAAATCCTAACTAATTAATGAAACAACTGACTTGTTTCAATGCATCAAGACATTGCTTTCCCAATCTCCCAGCAGTTACTCCAGAAAGTAGTGATGAAAAACGAAAGGAAGTCCTTCGATAGAGTTCTTAGAATACCTTATCTTCCACGGGGGCCCTTGGGGGATAGATGGGACTGCAAAAGCCTCTATAAATCACGGAGGGGAAGACATTTGTGGGCTGTTGACCAGAGATTAAATTATCTCCTCGAAGTTGACCTTTCATGATTAGAAATGTAACGTTTTTCATCTTTTCCTGGAAGCGGCTGCTGAATGAAGTGTTTACTGCATTTTTAAGAGAAAAAGTTGTGCCGCTTCTGTTTTTATCTCGAGCAACAACGCAAATATTCAGAGATGACAAGGGACTTCTCACTTTTTCAACACTTGAAATCTGTGATGTATTTCTCAAAAGATAGACTTCCTGATTTTTGGTACTTCCAGAGGCTGATGAATGAAAATAGAAGATACATAAAACAATTCAAACGTCGTGGAATGGATTTCAAATGGAGTTAATTTGCTCCATATGAAAGTCTGTTCAGAGTTTTGTTGTTTTTCTTCGGAGAAACTGAGATATCAATTAAAAAGAACTAAATTAAAATAGCCTCTTCTCAGTTATGGAGTTATTTTATTGAAAACGAACTGTTTGCTTATTCATAAATACGATAGGTATAATATGAAACGGTAAATGCATACTGTAATGATAAATCACTACGGCTTGATAAATTCATAATAATAATAATCAATAATCCATGCAATGGTAAATATATGATAAAAAATGGTAAATCCATGAAAGTACAAGTATGAATTTATTTTATATCTATCTTATAATTAGCTGGCCATCAATAAATACTATATTAGTAATATCAAGTGATAAATTCAGTTCCAACTTGGCTACAGTGTGAAGATAACCATTAATTTAATTGATTCATTAAGATATCAATACAAATAAACAGCAATCTATCAGTGACGTAGAAATAGGAGGGCAAGGGGGGGGGCGATGCTCCAGGTATCAGTCTGCAAGGATATTCATTTCGGGATTCCGTTGATATTAATAATATTCAAATATTTATGAATATCAGTGGAATCTTAGTAAGCACATAACTTGAACGTTAAAAGCTGAAGCAATTACACATTCAAAGATACTATAAACTATAAAATGAGCGCTGATCACAAAAAGTTAACAATGACTTTAAATACAGAATCAACAACTCAGTAAAGGTTATTCACGAGCCGTCTTTAATACGCTTATATGTCTTTAATTTTATCAATATGTTTCAAAAAGATATGTATAAAATTTTCGAAATAAGTCTTTTATTATCAAATTTTGTGCAACTGCAAACTATCAATGTATGTCAACATTGCATTCAGTGTTAGCTTCGATCAGCGAATCCGTAAAAATTATGATCCGATGCACAATGAAAGAAATGTATTAAAACACGGGGTCATCAATTTGCAGTAAAACAATTGACAATTAATAATTAAGTATTTTAAAATAGATCAATAAAAATTCAGATACATTGAAACGATATTTACAAAATTTAGTAGCATTATTCCCTAATTTTACATGCTTTCATTAACGTGACTCGTTTCATAATGGTAAACATGACATTTTGCAATCGATTTTTCGTACAGTTGTGTGTTTCCAATGAAAATACAATATTTTACAATTTTCATAAATCAATTATATGTTAATTGATTCATTTCAATTAAATTTTGATACCATATCAGAAGCGACATTTATTATAAATATGAGGAAAAAAACTGAATACAAGGGTTTATAATATTCATAAAATGAATCATGAAATATATTAAAGACAAAATAATAATAATAAAAAAAAACTAAAAAAAAAAACTCCCAAAAACATTTTATTTATTATTTTATTTTTATTACTACAAAATCATCTTTGGTGTCTACAAGTGGAATCTACCCAATAATTGTGATGGATCTAGGCAGCACTTTAGGCCTTCAGTGCTAATAACATGCAGATATTGTAAGTAGATGGAAGTTTATTAAAATGGACCTTCACCTGGGGCACATGAAGAGCGAAATTTATTAACAAGCTGCTTTCATCTCCTGAAATTATCAGCCCCTGAATATTTGTTACCAAGACGACAATTGATTTGGTTATAACTTAGAAGACAATGCCGGTCTTACAATTATCTGAACCGTAAATGATTTCATTTCGTTTCAGTTGTCCAATAAACTTAACGTGCAATAACTCGGAGAATGCGTCGAATTCTCCAGGTCAGTGGAAATGCTTACGAGGCGTGTACCGCCATTCACTGTTGCAGAAAATGCGAGATAAATATTGAATCAATTGGAGGAATATTAATTAATCGGGAGGGTTGTATTGATGTTTTGAAACTTTAATTTAAGGCTAGGAATTTATTTGATTAAGCGGAAAGCAATAATTAAAAATGCTTTTGGTCGCCGCGTCTATTATATTAACATCCAAATAACTTCAACTTATGTTTAAGTATCTCACTTTATATTTTACGGCAAGAAAATTTATTCAATAATGAATGCCTTTTCAACAATTTTTTTTACTTATATGGTGATACTTCAGTTTTCTTCGATAACCCGTCCGAAAACAATCGATTAAGTATGGAACCAACGAACACCAAGGCAATTATTTCCCTACGAATCAATATTAAGTCAATTAATTCGTTCTAGACACTCCAAAATATAAACCAAAAATGCATTTTATAAAGAATAAATACAGTGTTTAATACTAAAGGTAATAAGAAATTAATATAAATTGAATATAAAACTGCTAACCACTCTTGAAGTTTCTGGATAGTACACACACAAGTGAGGGCTTCACTTCACAATTACCACCCAACAAATGAGTTACCCTATCTTTCACAGGCTTATGTCCTGGCAATGCCTGTTCCTACTGTGCGATGAACGTTCTCTTTGGGCTTTTCTTCTAAAAGAGACCACCATAGTTGAAGACTTATTAGGGGATATGTCCTTCAGTCTTAATAGGTAATCTATGAATTCGGACACAAATTTTTCGGTCTGAGAATTGCTGAAAATTCTGGTGAGGAAATTTACGAGTCTTATTCTGATGTCACAAAAATTCATAGTCTAACTCGAAATGATTACATTAATGCAAATTTTGATCGTTTAAATAAATTTTAAAATAAACAAAATCACATGTTGATCAAATAAATTGTATCATGATTAATAAATGCAAATCTAACCAAACTTAAACAAATCGACACGAATTCGATAAATAATGTTCATTAAATTGAAAAGCATTTGATTCCAAAACATCGTTTAGCAAATAAACCGAATATTTACATCAATAAGTCTTACGAGATGAACAATTCATTACTATGTGTTTCGGAAGGAAACTGTCACAAACCTCCATTTACATGTCATAGAAAGTAAGATTTTGTCATATATTCAATGGGAATTATAATACCGAAAGTCGAATTGTCAATAATGTGAGCACTATGTCATATAGCAATATGTAATATAGCATCATATGCAAATTACTCTTATATTTCTATTCCAAACGAGATAAGTATACACGACAGCAGAAATATTGTTCTAGACTGAACTGAAATTAGATTTCTGAAAAGCTTACTGTTGTTATTGAACACTTGAGCGACTTGCAGTAACATGATGGTGTCACTTTACCATATTACGTGAAGTCATCGGTGTCTTTAAGGGTTAGTGTGATGTTATAAGTTTTTCAGGGATATAAAAGGAGGTCCAAATATTAAATAAAATTCGTTTTAAATATAGAGTTTTGGGAATGAGACAAAAGGTGGGTGTCCAAATATCTCCCACTTAAGCTATTATTTTAATCAGAGGGCTATTTCTTGTGCATATTTATCTAAAAATAGTTCCAATCTATCATCTGGACTATTATCCAAATATATACTCAATTACAACTCTATAACAAACACACCAACACTTTTTTGTGACTGCAAAATGTTTTCTTCTAAAAAAAGTATTACTAATATCGCCCACTATATGTTCCTAATACCGCCTATGTCTCAAATGGATTGAAATGAAGTCAAACTTATGCTATGATCATACTTTCTTTATTAAACATGAAAATTAAGGCAGAACAAAATTGAAAGTAATTCAAGACAGCTTTTTTTGTACCTTTAGCAATGTAGTTAGTGTACTTTTCCCCTAAATAAAACATTAAAATAAAAAAGAACTTAGGAGCAATGTTAGGTAATAGGACATCGACCATGTATTTTTTAAAGGTAATTTTTCTTTTAATATAGTTCCCCTGAAAGGGCTAGGGCGATAATGGCAATACCCATGTGGGCGATAATAGGAACACTCAAGTGGGCGATATTAGGAACAACCTAACACTAAAAGTTGGTGGCATCCCCCGTCGAAATCGGATTGGAAGCCAAGAAACAAACCAGACCGAAATGTAGCAAATTATAGTCACTATCACTGCCTGAAATGATTTAACATTATCTATTGAACTTCACTGATTATATTAAAACTAATGAAACATGATTTATTAACTCCCTTTGCACGAAAATCAACAAAAATTCCCAGAAAATTGAAAAAACAACACAGGCTCAAATGGCTTCCTGATACAACTACTGAAGGGGGAAGCTTCGTATCTCCGGTAGTGACCACCATATACCGCAAGAAATTAAGAAGAAACCGTGGTGGGCGATATTCGGACCCCCTACCTTAAGCTTAAATTCAGTTCAAATAATAAACTGATACCTGAGAAATCAGATTCTAGTCTGGTAGCTTATTACAGACCAGCTTCTACAAGTAAGTTTGTCTATCGCATTGGTTCTGCTTATGACGGTGGCAAAATCGTGGTTTCTAGGAAAGATATTGTGACAAACAATTCCATTTCCAGTGCGATAGTAGGTTACAGTAAATGTTTCTGTCTCACTGTTCCTGAATGCTGCATGGCAGCTGAGCTATGACTACGAGTCAGACAATTCCATTTCCATTCCAGTAGCATGAAAAAGACCTCATTCTGTAAGTAAATATGCCTATCTCACTGATTCTGTACGTGGGAATTAAAACTCTCGTCACGTGAAAATTAAAATCTCTTTGGAGGTTCTCTATTGCATATTAGACACAGCTCTATCCAAAATAATACAGATTCATGTTCCAATCGAATAATGGCGAATTCGATATCTGTTCCCCACAAACCATCTTTCAGCGAGTCAGTTCAAAGCTGGATTAATGACATCGTGACAACGTCAATCTCTGCCTTGGGGGAAGATGTGTGTCATCGTTTCGGTTGTGCCGCATTTTTCATTACTGGAGCACCTCGCTGTGTTGACGTTTACATTGGGTAGGAGAGTTAGATGTATTTTTAGACGAGCTGTTAAGGTTGTTCGCGAAACATTTACTTTTTGCTTCAAGTCATATGAGGCGAAAAAATCGGAGAAAAAGGAGACAATTATTGCAAAATGGATGTCTCTGTTTTACTTATTGCTCGTTTTGCAGCAAGAATGTAATAAGATATTTGACCGAAATCTCAATGGCCCGTGTAGACAAGGTCTAAGAAAGAGTTAAACCTCTCTGCTATGATCCGTCTGCACCGACGAAATTGCATAGCACTAAAAAACATATAGGTATATGCGAGTTGCTCTGTGTGGCTTAATATCTTCTTGATTAGTGAATCTTGAATTCTATTTTTCACGATTTAAATGTTGTTACCTCGCACAGTTGTCTCGCCATGCGAAATACAGGATGGCCATAAACCATCATGGTCCCATTTCAAAAATTAATTAAAAAAAGACCTATAATGCAACAACTTCGTTTTTTCTTCTTTTTTCAAATGAGAGAGTAACTTCAAAAGTTTCTTTTTCAGATAGGTAACGCGCCGTTACGGCGCAATAAATCTGCTGCAGAGGGAGATTCCCAACGCAAGTGTCAAAATGGCTACCATGCAGCAGAAGGCGAGTCTGGTACGCCTCTGATTCCACGAATCAATTGTAACAGTTCAAAGATATTTTCGCCTAGAGGATTGAAATTGTCTGTCTCCAAGTAAGAACCCCATTGGTATAAGCAATTTAACACGGAAAGTGATGACCGTGGGTCTCAGACGAAGTTGAAAGAAAGAGGGAGATTTTCACTCCTTAGTTGCACATACCAATACTCAATGAGTTCTTATTTGGAGATCGACTATTTCGATACTCTAACCGGAAACGTCCTTGAACTGCTACAATTGATTTGCTTCGTGGAACCAGAGACGTGCCTTCTGCTGCACGGTAGCCATTTTGACACTGGCGTTCGGAGTTTCCCGTTGCAACAGATTTTGTGAGCCGTAACGGTGCGTTACCTATCTGGAAAATAAAAAAAAAACTTTTTGAGTAGTCTCTAATTTAAAAAGAACGAAATTGCTATATTATAGGTTTTTTTATATTAATTTTTGAAATGGATTCAATAATTTATGACCATCCTGTATTAACGTGTTAACACGTCCATAGCAGTCCTAAAATATGGAATACCAAGCGCAGGTATCTGCCGACAGCAAAGTAATTTATAATCGCTTATACATCAAACACTTATCTTAGAAATGCAAAAAATAACTAGTGAACTTATTGAATTTAAGAAAGGCATATTTAAAATAAAACAATTATACTTAGTAATAATGGTCTTTCTGTATAATGGTTAAAATTAGAGCGCAATTTTGGAGAATATTATCACGTCGGTGAATAAATAAAATAATAAATAAGATTCCACGTTTGTGAATAGTATATTTGAATTTATAACTTACATGCAGAAAATCTGTAAAAAAGTAATGGAAATAAATGTAACAGTACAAATACGTCTAATAAATATAAACAGAAAAATCAAATTTTGATAAACAGATTCATCTAGTAATATTTGGTAGGTCTTGGCATAACCCCTAAAAGCCCTGCCGTAGAATATTTAAGCTTATATCACAAAACCAGCTTATTGCGGTCTGTTTCCGAGGGCACGAGGGTAATGCCATTCGCCAAAAAAGTTTATACCACGTGACCGATCAGACAAGATGATGGGAATCGTGGACTGCATTCGACCGGCTTGAAAATGCACGCGATGGTGACGGAAAATCGTCAGCAGCGAAAATTCAAACCAATCGGGTGTGACTTTGACGGTGACGTAGTTCGCCTTCCACGATACTGAAATCCCGTCTGACCGGTTGTCTCAATGCGTCACGTGCTACAAACTTTTTGGCGAGTGGCATTACCCTTGTGCCCACGGAAACAGACCAAGATAAGCTGTACGTGTGATATACGCTGTATATATCAGACGTTTTCCGTTGTGGTCAGTCTAATCCCTCTTGGTTTAGCAAATGTAGATAAAGAGTGATATAAGTGTGGCATCTTATGTTGTTCAAAGCAACCACGGAGCAGCTAGGTATCAAGTGCCGTAACTAGATAGTATGGGGCCCCAAGCAAATGCTTAAAGGGGGGCTATTTAGCTCTGGAGGGTAGGACATAAACAGTGACTGTGTGCCTATTGTAACACCTCGGGCTGGGCCCTCTGACACCGTGATCCTCAGTGGCGGTTTTTCGCACAAACGCTAGAGGCGGTCGCCTCGTGCCTCAAGATCCTGAGGGCCCTCAAAATCTATTCGTCGTACATCGCACTGTTAAGGCCCGGTACACACGTACGATTTTTGTCGTAGAAGCAATAAACAAGACATTTGTAGTAAAAGATATAAACGGGACGAAATACATCGAAAAGGGCTAGCCAGTCCCCACATACCTCCCTGCGGAGAGTGTCGCATTTCTGACAAACTTTCCCAGCAATTCGAAAAAATATCGTAGAAGTGATGGATGTGGAGAATGGCTAGCTCTTTTCGATGTATTTCGTCCCGTTTATGGTTTTTACCG